>JANHGB010019683.1:0-30098 GCA_026283785.1 Coracopsis vasa
GGTACCGGATGAGCGACCGCTCAGGTGTGTGGGTCACCGGGGCTGAGCCAGCGAAGCGTGGGGCTGCCTGTAGCTGCCCTCGTGTTCCTTACAGCGCAGGGGCTGGAAACCGGGGTGTCCTCCTCGGTGAGAATAGAAATTATCGTTTTATTGGCGTATCGTGTTTATATTTTCCCAGCCACAGATAAGGGGACTAGTTGTGGAACTTTGTCAGCCCCCTCCCTGCCAGTCTTCTTCACTTTTATTCTATTTTATTTGCAACTGAGACTCTTGGGATGTACAAGAATTTGAAAGTAAGCATTCGACTAGCATGCTGCATAAAACAGCATTTAAACAAATATTGTATTGGCATGCACTGTGAAATTGGTGCCAAAAAAGTAAAGTAAATAAGCTATGAAATTCAAAATATACAGAAGTGGAATAGACTGATTTGTTAGAAGAATGGCTGATTTGATCTGTTTGTTCTAGCTACCTTGCTTTAAAAAAACCCCAAACAACTCAGCAAACCAACAAAAAAACCATTCACTTCTGATTCACTTAACTAGAAAAGAAACTACATTCACTGGGAAAAGGGGATCCTACTAAATAATTGTTTGTGCTCCCACGATGTTTGAAATGCATGGTAATTGCTGCATACAGCAACTACAGTGTGAATTGGTTTGGTTCAACTTTTCTGATGAGTGGATATGGTAATTTGTATTTTGGCTGGAACTTCAGGAAATGTTGACACCTGTCAAACTTTGAATTGCAATAAAAGTGTCATATTGAATGTTATTGCAAAACTGTCAACTTTTTAAGAAGTGAATGAAATTCATTATGGCTTTCCCACTGTAAACAACTCTTGAAAAATTGTCATTTGATTGAAAATATGACCTGTCTGTGGCACTGAGAAGTGCCTGATCCACTGAAGATGAACTGTTAATCTATGGGTATATGTATAGCTGAGCTTCTAGTGCATGTTTGTGAAAGAGCTAATCTTTAAAGCAAGGTGAGGTAAGATTCACTTCATCTCAAATGTTGTTATTGCTTAAAGTATGTGACTTTGAAGTGCCCAGAAATGCAACTGCTGTTCTTCAAAGGAAAACAGATCTCGAGGACTGTTTCCAACTTCCTTTCAATGTCTTTTTTCAGTGTGTCAGGGGGATGTATACAGATGGACAAATACTGCTTGTGTTAGGTCATTCATTTAGAGAAAAATTAGAGCCACAGAAGAATTTGAACTAGATGCATATGCCAGTATAAATCTACTACTATACAGCTACTCCAGTTTATAGTTGTATAAAAGAAAACAGAACCTGACCTCGTATATCCAGTACACAACAGCCTCCATTCCCTAATGGCACACAGAAGTCACACTTACAAAACACAGTCTTTTTGCAGCATATGTAGAATGACCAGGATTTTTGGCATTGTTTTGAAAATCAGCTTAAACTTTTATGGCAAAGAGCCATTTTTGACTATAGTTTCTGTGATTGTAATGATCTTAAAGGTCTATACCACAACTTCCCTTTCAGTGGCACATTTGTATAGAAGCTGCACAGGCTCTGGGGCTGTGTGATCAGGGAAAGAGTTATGTGTTCACTACAGGGTTGTATAACTTGAAAACATGTTTTTCATGATCCTGATACTTTATTTAGGGAGTTTGACTTTTTCTGATGAGTTTTCCAGTTCTCTGGCCTTATTTTTTTTATTTAAGGTTATGGTAGAGCATCTGACCTAATATCAGTATCATTGTCCTCGTTCTCTGCTTGTAATTAGGGAGGACACTTGATTAATCACCTTCCCCTGTTTTTGGTGGCCTACTGTATGTAAGCCAGTTGTTTGCCCTGTAGTCTGAAAGGTACACAGATACTCCATGCTTTTGTACTCTGAGAAGTGCTCTGTTCATAGTGAAGTTTCCAGTGCAGATTAGTGGAGGCAGTGGATTCAGTAAGCAGTCACCAAAATCTGTATGCATTTGTGCAGCAAACACCTATCTATTGCTCCATCACAAAGCCTCCACTTAATAATCTGGCCAAGGATTTCAAGGCAGCCAGCTTTTTTCAAAGAAGCTACTTAGGAACATTAGATGTGACTATAGCATCAAACTAATTAGTTGCCACTCCATTTCTATGAAGCTTCCAGGGCTTTATAGAAATGCGATATTTGCACTTCTCACTTGCTGCTGAGGCATTGAGGTTAAGCAGTCTCTGCTTTTTGTCTGCTTTTTTACTGATGGGAAAGATTCCAGGGCATTGTTTGAGAGCTGCACAACTCCCTTATATACCTGGATAAATATTTTAAACAGTTGCGCATTTGGACAACTTGCCACAAAGCATTAAGTGGTATTTAGGGTTTGCTTGAGCTCTGTTGCCAGGGCCCTTTTAAAGAAAACCAAAACAACAGGAGGTATTTGGGAATAATTAAACCAGCACTAAATAAAATAATCGTGAAGGATGAGTGTTAGTATGAATGATGGCAAGAAGGCATCATGTTCAAAGGTAAATAAAATGCAAACCTGTGCATTTCTACTTACACGTGCACACATATATGCGCATGCAACATGTACAATTCTTGACACGTGTACAGCAGATCGCATAAAGGTGCATCTTCTAGAAATTAACTGGTATTTGATACACAAGTAAACAGAATTGATCTTGCTGGGTTATCTTGATAGTCAAAGAGGCAAAATTGCAAGATTCCCTTGTGAACAAGTGACTGGAATGGAAATATTGAGCAGGTCTAATTTTCTGCAGGCCACTTCCAGCTGTGAGTGAATACATATTAGATGTGTAAGTCCAGCAGAGGCCACAGAACTTTTCTTCGTTCGTGCTTGCCTACTGTAAAACCACACCTCACACCCTTTAACTTCTTGTAAACAAAACCAAGTATACAAAAGCTGAAATGTGCGGCAGGGAAGGAACAGGAAAGTTGTTGTCTTGTTATTCAGAAGTTCAAAGACATAAAAATTGTTCAGGATTTGTGAATATTTAGTACTGCTGAAAAAGAGGCCTCAGTGCCTGGAAGTGGTCATCAAAATTAGAAAGCATTTGAAAATAGGCTCCTTTGGGCTCCTGTTGTAATGAGTGGAAGTGTTCCTCGAGTGGCAGTATTTCTGGTACTGTCATGGGCATGGCTGCCCGCATACATTAGTCTCTGGTGAATCTTTTCTCATTGTTTCACAATTATTTTCAATTGGCTGTCATCTTTCTGCAATTATAAATATTCCATTAGGAAACAATACAAATTAGAACTGTAGGTGCCAGGATCTTTGTACTGGATGTATTCTTTTTTACTTTCTAAGTGTTCTTTTCATATGAAAAGAGTTTAGCAGCTTTATCCTTATTCAAGTCTTTTCTTTTTGTATCTGCTGGGGAGAAAACCATTAATTTTGAGGAATGGTGAAAGCAAGCCTTAAGCTGTCTTTGACATTTTAGTTTAACTTGAATAGGTTAATTTTTTTTTTTTTCAATTTTTTATTTTTTTTTTTAAGAAAACAAGTTGGTGGGAAGTGTGTTTTAACTGTGAGCGCCCGATTTCAACCATTAGCATAAGAAAAAAGTTTTAGTGCATTTACTATTGTATTGAATGAAGAGTTCCAACAGTCAGGGAAAAGAAAGTAAAAGGCTGTAAAGAAATGATGGCCTATTCAGATTATTCAGCAGCCCAAAGCTCTGGTCATCTGCCTCTGAAATCTGTGATCGGGATATCACTTTTATCTTCCTGTGCCTTTCTCTCGCCTTTTTCACATGTTCACTTTTGTCAGGGTTTATTGATCACGTTTTCTTCTCTGCAAATCTGTGGAAAATTTAATGAACCAAAAACAACAGAGAAATAAAAGGAACTTTTTATTCATTACACTAGATTGAATTTTGTTCTATAGTCACTACCCTCTCGCTTCCCATGTGCATCATTGTGTCCCTTCTGCAGCACTTACAGTACATACAGTGGGGATGGCAGTATTATTAATTCTCTTCCAGGGAAAAGTTTGTTTAATGTTGTGATCTCATGTCAGAGCCAGCCCTGCTCCTTGCCTCTTGTCTGCTCTCCTGACATTCAGACTCTTTGCTGTGGAGCTTCTGCCTCTAAATATATTTAAGTGTGTATTCCACAGAGCATTTACCTCTTCAAGAATGAAATGTATTTGCTGCCTAGCAATTAAACCCAAATTTAAATGATTGCAGATTAGCAGGAGTTATTTACAATCCTGATTGTTTTGGTGCTATGATCCTTGTTCATTACACATCTGCTTTGCCGTGGTGCTGCCCCAGAGCGCTTTGTGATGCAAATGCTTTTGTTAACTTACAAATAGTTTCAGTATCTAGATCATCTCAGGTGACATATTTAAGTCTCTTCTTTTTTCCCAGATGGACTTAAAAAGCTGTAATTAAATGTGGCTTTCAGTATGATTAAGCTTTGCTAACATTTTCCATGGAACGATTTACTTGAACTCTGGCACTTTCTGATCCTGTCACTGGAAGATTTTTCAATAAAGACCCTTTTTAACATTAATTTTATTGCATTTAGTGCAGCTTGTAAGTGTAGGGAAATGAGTTAAAATGGAGCATATATCTGTCTGAGAGATTTCTCGGATGTTTCTTGATTCCAAAGAACTTTACTGCTGCTCTATGTTAAATGCTAAGGTGTAAACCCCAGGGGAAGGAAAACCATAGAGTTCTGTAGAATAGTCACAAATACTCTTGTAATGAGTAGTAGCATCAATGCTGATACTTTTAAGGGATGAGCTAAAAGCCACAAAAGGGCATCCATACTCAGCTTGTAATTTCAGCTGCAGTAATGGCACATCTGTGCACTGAGCGACTGTCCGTTCTGTAGCAATACACACCTGCAATCTTAAACTGCCTCTAAATCCAAAGAAACGATTTTGTGCCAGGCAGAATGAGCCCTTATGGGAAAATCTGGGCTCCTGTTAAAAAAAAAAAAAAAAAAAAAAGGAAATTCTTCTGTCCCCTGTGGAATGTGAAATTTTAATGTAGATAATTCATTCAAATGAAACTAATGAAATCTCTTTAGAGGACCATGGCTTCTCTGGGATCCTGTGCTGCGCAGTGGAAGCCAGTGTAGGTCCAGCCCCTGGCTGATAAGCACCCTGTGGTCCCAGTCCCTCACCCCTGCCGTGAGGTGCCAGGTACTCTGGCAGCGGTCTCACTGGTTCTCCCCAGGATCTGCAAGGAATGGTCAGCTGCACAGCTTAATTCCTGCAGCAGCAGTGAAAAAGCTTCCAATGTTATAAATGTAATTCAGATAAGTACGAGATAATGTCATATACAAGCGCTGTGGCTTGTATTCATCACTGGGAGCTTTAAATATCCAGTCTCTGAAACTTAAATCCTTTTTTTCTTTAAATGTCGTACGCATTTAGTAATTATATTCTTCAAGCAAGTGGATCACCTGGAAGCTGTGTAGCACTGTGTTAAGCAGTTTGATTCTATTACCAGAAATCATTGCAAACCCCTTAAAAACTTCCCCAATTTTTTTTTATGTTTTTATTTTTTTTTTTCTAGCTAGGAAAGCGATATCCTTAGCTGAAATTGGTATATTGCTCCCCTCCATATAGACCTGTGGAGTCCTATTAGAGCCCTTTTTTCATACCTTATTTAAAAGCAAAGTCTGTTGATTGCAATGGTATTAAAAGAGCATCAGTTCCCAACACCAAGATAGCTCCCTTTCAGGGCAATCCTCGGCAATGCCTCTTTGTGCAGTGGACAATGCAATAAGTCAGGACTTTCTGAGCCACCTCTATAAGGAACTGTAAGGGCTGCTGAAGTACACTTGTGTTAAGTTGAACTGATTGAAATTTAATGGCTGTTAGTAGCTATGAATGGTAATGATTTTCTAGAGTATCTTCACCATGCTTGACATTAATAACTGAAGAGTCTGTGTGTGACACTAGCGTGTTACTCATTTTTAAAGATGCTTTCTCCCAGCCTTCTTCCCCATAATTTAGTTGTTTTGATGATTCAGAAAAAAAATCTTGGGCTTCGAAGAGCACGTACATCTTGTCAACATAATTTTGTGCTCATGATTTTTATTTTTTCCAATTCCAACATAAATCAGACTACAATATAGTGGAAATGATGAATTTGTTTTACATGCCATCATGAGTTAATGTTATGCAAATAGAAGCTTTACAGGTGCCATGATTTACTTAATAATTTCAAGTTCTAATATTTAAGCTCATTCATTATGTCTGAGTAAAAAAACCCCACTACATGTTCATATTTTTAAATGTGAAATGTGAGATTTGTGTGCATTTGCTGTGTCTAGTTGCTGTGTAAGCACATTTGATGGCTAAGAAAGAATCAATCAGTGTTTGCATTCAGCATCTTACTACTGTAGATGTTACAGAGACATTTCAAAGAGAATAATCAAACATTTGCGTGTAAGGGAGAGGAAGATGCTGGTAAAACATTCTTCAAGGATATAAAGCAGTAGAAAACTGCCAAAGTGAAGTTTCTTGGCCTTTAAAAATTGAGCAGGCCTGTGTGGTTTTGCTATGCAAAGTGGCCTTTATTTTATCCTGAACAGTTCACCAAGAGCTTCTCCCAGACCTGCTGTCTTTGCCATACAGTGAGAATGAGCTGAGGAGCTGGTGAGAGCTATCGGCATCCTGGGTCAAAGGTGAATGCGAATGTGATCGCAGGGTTTTCAGGCTTTGATATCATTTTCAGTGTGCTTCCCAAAGGCTAAGGACAAGGGGGGAAAGTTTGACACATAAATACATCTCGAATCTCTGAAGATAAGAACAGATTTTGACTTTATTTCTCAAAAAATTGAGGTCACTATGGTCTGATGACAGGCTGAAAGCCCATCACTCAATTTTTTTTCCTCTTTTTTTATTTTTTTTTCCAAATGAACAGACAGAAGCTTATTTTTGATACATTGTACACATTGAGTTACTTGACAGCAGCATTCAGGTTTTGAAGTTTGTGGCCCAGGGTCAAGGTTTAGCACCCACGTTCGGGCCTTTCTACCCAGGTAGTAAGAACTTAACTGATTATGCCACAAAAGAACCAAACCTCCTAAATTCGATAATGTAGATGAATTAAAAGTGAAGCTTTACAAAAATGGCTTTGCTCCATGCGACAAGACCATGTGTTTCTATGACTGCTACAGCCATTAGTCATGGGAGTAGACTCAAGAATTGGTCCTTGACCTCTTCAAGCCCAGGGGATCATTGGCCAAGGAGCAGAGTGGTACTTGGCTTTTAATAATTTTGACAACTTCTTTTGCTGTGTGTGTTCTTGAAGAACTTGGAGGAGAAATTCATCCTGATGCACCATTCAAGCCAAGGATTTAGCTGGGTGCTAAAGGGCCATTTGCGAAGTGGTGCAGAGCGTATGTACCGTGATCAAGTTAATTATGTTGCTTTGGCAACCACAGCTTTGGTATTTCCTGACTTGGGTTAGTTGATGGAGTCATATTCCAATATTTGGCGTCATCAACACTGAATCCTCTTGCAAACTCAGGTTAGTTTTGTCGAAAAGTGGCAGGAAAAAAAGAGCTGGGGGATTTCTGACAGTGTTAAAAAGTAAATTTTTTACAGGTTTTGTGTTGAAGTAAATTTTTATTTAGAATTTTTAAATACAATTCCATTGTAGGAAATCCAGTAATGATACAAGTGCTTTTCCAGTAGGCTTCAAGAAATTATTTTAAAATTCCTTTTGTGGAGAATTCCAGCATTTAGGGGGTTTTGTTCCAATTCACAGCAAGGCATATTTGGAAATCTTAAATTCCTTTTGTAAGCTGTAGTAACTGCATTCCTAACTTTGCTAACTTTAGGGGAATACAGAGATGAGCGCAGTACATGTGTTACCCAGCCATGTCCACGGCTGATGTTTTTGCCTTTGATTCTGTGTGTGTTGTTTGGGTCTTTTCTCCATTTTTATTTTTTTTTTAAAGAAAATGGAATGAAGGGGAAAGCATTGTGTGTTCTGGGGTTGCATTGTCTCAGCAAAGCCTGCACCTAATGACTGACCCTCCTGAAGCACTCTCACTGTTTTCTATTTGAGAAAATGTTCCTACTTACGCATTTTACTCCAAGGCCTCTTGCATTGGACTTATTCTGAGGAATTCACTGGTTCTGGAGGTGAGTTCATCCCTCTGGGACAAAGCACACAGTGGGGAGGTGGGCGGCGAAAGGCAGGTCTGGATCTGCGTCGAGGGAATGGGGATGAAAAGGGGCAGTGCTGGAGGTTGCACCATTCTCCCAGGAGCTTGCAAGGTGAGGGATGCTCCTCCTTTGCTTTCCAGAGGGCATTTCCAGTGGTGCAGATGGGAGAGGGATCTTTGCCAAGGTCTCCTTTGGTTTCCTTCAATATCTTCTCAGGGTACAGATACCCAATAGCCAAAGGCCATCCAAGGTGTTGAAGGAGGTGGGAGATGAGAAGAGGTTTTTGGTGGGGAAACCCATGACAGCAAGCAGATGTCGCTCTGTGCTGCCCATTCTCCTATTTCAGGTCACCTTGGATACCTCCACACCCACTCATGGTTTGTCAGGGAGGCATTGTCTCAGATTAGGCTGGAAATCTTCAGCGCCTTGAGTGCAGTCGGATGGTGGCATGCTCCAGCTGTCAGGCTGAAGGAGTGGGGTACAAATTAACTTGGGATCCCTAAGTCCTGGTCATTTTGGTGTCTTCCTCCTTTGCTGTTGAAGATGCAGCTTTGCAGCCTAAGGGAACCTCCTGGCTTCACCCCAGTCCTTCTCCTGTTGATGTATGTGGAATAACAAGCACATTCATGGGGGTTACCAGGAGCAGATCTTCTCAGTGCAACGTAGGACCCTCCAGTGGAGGTGAAGATGGCAACCACTCAAGATGTCCTCTTCAAAGTGGCTTTTCCCTCCTTTCCTTGGCTGCTCTCTTCTCCTTGCATGATGTGGCTGGAGCTGGCTGGGTGTTAGCCCTCCTGTAATAGAAGGGGAGCAACTGGGGTTTTGTTTGGGTCTTTTTGCCCTCTTGCTACGTGTTGTTAGTTGCTAGAACGAGGTCAGCACTTCTTGCACGCCAAACGGCATGCCTTCTGGGTGCACTAAATCATGCATCGCCATGAAGCTTCCGTGTAGGCTGGACTGGGAGCTGTTGGTGCAGCAGTTCAAACAAAGTACAGTGCTGCAGGTGCTCTTTTGCTGGCTGATTGCTTCAAATGTCACACCTCTCCTCGACTTAATGGCTGTGCTATTTCAACATCTCATGTGAGTTGATGGAGTTTAGGCATCATCCATTTCTCGCTCTCTCCCTGGAGGTTACAGATTTCCGGACACCCTTGAGATGGAGTTTTAAGGTCATTGGTGGCATTTTTAGGTCACAGAACTGCAGCACCCTGTCTTCTTGCCAGCTAATCAAATGACTAATTAGTTCTTATATTGCTGCTGTTATCTTTTTCTCTAGCTTTGGTTCAGCTCTGCAGGATGAAGCTGGCTAGGAGATGACATCTGAGAATTATTTGATTGGAAACTTAGAGACAGATATGGTCAAGAGAGTCCATATGAGCAATCACTGGTGCCTGTGTTCATCCGTGTTCCTCAATTCAACCATGTCTATTAAGACATCTGTCAAAGCACAGTGTTTAAAAACAGGCTGCCTAGAAGCCTTCCTATGATTATGGCAGTGAAGATATCAAATGCACAACACACATTGTAATTTGGGTTATTTCCACAAGTTTTTTTTACTTTATTTTTTTAAAAAGGCAGCTGTGTACATATATTCTAATTTATATTACTGTAAGTGCATTTTTTCATCAGGGCACTTTATCATGCACCCTCTAAAATGCTCAAATAGGGACTTGGGCACTGCAAACCTTTGTGTATATTGCAGCCACATTAACCCACTTTATTTCGCATTTCTCTCAGGTGTTGATGGCATCTGGTTGCGACAGATGCTTTCTGATAAAGCCTTCAGATCAACATGCCTTTGGAGACATCAGTGCTCTGTGTTGGTACTTGCAGACTGCTGTATCCAAATACTCTTCTTTAATTGTCGTATTAAGTAGAGAATTAAGCTCTGTGCTTTGACTGTTTTGGTGCCAGTGATTCTTATTGCAGGCTTTGGCACGGACCCGTGTTGTGTTTTAAAGAGACAGCACCACTTTAATGATGTGGGAATTGAGTTGGAAGATAAAAATCCACTGAGAAAATGGCTGACTGAGAGTACGGTACGTAAAATCTGATTTTATGTTCTTCCCTTCATACTGTTTGGTGGGGGGTTTAGTTCAAATGCCTGTGATGATTTAAGAAATAAGAAGCAGAAATTCTCACTGCTGCCAGACCACAGGCTCCTCAGCGCCAGACTTGCAGACGAATGTCACATGTTGCTGTATGTTTTGAAAGCATACCATGTGTTATTCGTTAGCTGTTTTAGTTCTCCCCCCAGCTATATTATCTTATCCCTAGCCAATCTCACAGAAAAACTTTTAATGAAATAAACTTTCCTCTTCCTCTCCTCCTGCACAGACAGTGGGATCTGTTCCCTTGTACCTGTCACTCCATGCAGCAGTCTCTATCCACAGACTTGCAGAAGTGATTTTAACTCGAACTCATGTGGCTCTGCCTCTCATACTTTAAATCAAGCACTTTTGACACTGATATTGCAGCTTATGTTGTGTGTTAGGATCAAGAGCTCACAAATGACTAAGCATATGGTTCAAACTTTTTTTCTTATGGAATATAATGTGTTTTAGTTTAACTCAGCTGTGGGTCTAGATAACAAACGTTTGCCATTAGAATCATTGCATTTCCAGAAACAATTTTTTACTCCTTCTTTTCTACTGTCTTGGATTAATGTTTCCTCCAGCTAATGACAGGACCGGACATGCAAACTAGATTAGAGCATAGTGTGAATAGTGTGAGCTGAAAATACTGGCATCTCACTTTATTGCCTACAAGGTTAAGCAGTTTACTGTAAGATTGCAAGAAGTAAACTGAAAGCAAACTTGCAAATTAATCCAGATCTCTTGGGTCCCTCCCAGCAAGAGTGGTTCTCAGGGGATTTGCCTCTAAAATGTTCTTTGAACCCCTCTGTTTGCCCACCCCCCAGCCCACAGCAATGCAGAGGTATCCCACTGATGGCCAAAGTGCATAGAGATGAGAGGTCAGAGCAGAGCCACCCATTGGTGTCACTCCAGCAGTGCGGCCATGGGATTCCGCTCTCCTCCTGACCTGTGTGGTGCCAGGATGAATATGGCAGAAGAGGTGGCAACAGCATCCCAGCGCTGTGGCTGTCATGGGTGGTAAAGGCTGCTTTGCACTAGAGCTGCTTCCCAGGGCTGCCTTCCACAGGAGGTCTGCTCCTGATTTCAGCAGGGGCAAGAGGCAGCCAGTGCTTTCACTCAACATCTCTGTTAATTTCACCGCACCAAAAAAAAGTGTGGTTTGGGAAAGCCTGTTACTTAGTTTTCTGCTAAAAAGAGCATGTGAGCTGGTCTGTTGATTGGACTTCATATCACATCTCTGATAAGGAAGAAACTATTAGGGAGTTATATTAAAATAAAGGATAGATAGTAAAGGCTGGGAAGACCAGAGCGGCCGGTATAAGGC
Source organism: Coracopsis vasa (assembly GCA_026283785.1). Lineage (NCBI taxonomy): Eukaryota > Metazoa > Chordata > Aves > Psittaciformes > Psittacidae > Coracopsis > Coracopsis vasa. The sequence goes on from JANHGB010019683.1 coordinate 11,534, forward strand.
CTCATACATGCATACCTATGTGTGCTAGCTAGACCTCTGCTGAAAATTCATCGTATTTCATTTTTATTCCTTCTATTTTTTTTTTTCCCAGCCTGTGTCTTGGGTGTCAGGCTTGGAGTTCTCTCTCCAGAAGAAACAAATGATTTATCAGTTTTCTATGAAAACCAGACAATAATAGAAAGTTTGTGTTTCGCATTTAGGTGTAATTATGAGTGTGCTGCTTGAATGATGAGGTGTAAAGTGTTCAGAAGAAAAGCTGGCACCATCCCATGCGGGGTTTCAAGCAGGCTGTGTCTCTTGACAAATCAGTCCAACAAGTCCTGCTGTGACTGGGACCTCCTTCCTCAGCAGTTCTCTTTATTGGGGAGCTGTGCGTATCAAACTAGGTTCAGCAAGCAGCTGTGTGGTAGTGGCAGAAATACTGCTGGGATATGGCAAGTGCTGGGCTCACCAGCCTAAGGGAGAGCAAGTGCTGTGTCCTGCCCAGCTGAAATGCATGGCTTGACTCTGGGGAGGAAGATGAAAGATCATTTCCCACCAGAGATATCACAGGGAAAACTGCTGGAGAACAGGATGCAGATTGGGCTACAGTGGCACTGGAGGTACCATATGGTATCAATGTAAAAAGGTGACAGAAAACCATGAGAGAGCAGGAGGAATGGTGACTAGGAATGGTGACTACACACAAAACAGTTCAGGACTGAGTTGTGTTGATTGTAGCAAGGCTCTGAAACTGCTTGATTTTAGGCTAGTGCTACTCACTGAGACAAGATATGGGTGATTTGGGCCATATTTGGAGCTAGGCCAGCTTTTGTCTTAGTGGATAAAAGATGTATCTAAGGAAATGGTTTAGCTTCTGTTCAGGGTACAGCTTTATAAATGTGCACTCAGGTGGCACTTCTTGCCTTTATCAGTAATTTGAAGGGATCCCAAGAAAAGTCTCTTGTCTCCTGCCATCCAAATATAACCTTCCTCCTCCAGGGGAGTTTGCAGAGGAAGGTGGAGGCTACAGTTCCCAGGCACCTGGAGTCCTCAGAGATGCAGTTTTGAGATGAGGAGTTGGAGCAGAAAGCTCCACTGCTCATATGGACTGGTCGCCTACGTCTGGCAGCAGAATTGGATGAGGAGTCAGTGCATCTGTTGTTAATGCTAACCCGCCTTTAGCATCTCTCAGAATGTTTTTGAGCTCTCTGGAGTCATTTAACAGTTCTGGCTCTTTCTCATTTTCTGGAGAAATCCCAGAGGTGCAGTTTCCCAAACACAGAATCATAGAATGGTTTGAGTTGGAAGGGGCCTTAACGTGCCATCCAGTTCCAACCCTCCTGCCATAGGCAGGGACACCTTCCACTGGATCAGGTAGCTCAAAGCCCATCCAGCCTGGCCTTAAACACTTCCAGGGATGGGGGAGCCACAATTTCTCTGGGCAACTTGTCCCAGTGCCTCACCACCCTCATAGTAAAGAATTTCTTCCTTATATCTAATCTTAATCTACCCTCTTTCAATTTAAAGTAATTACCACTTGTCTTGTCACTACATGCCCTTGTGAAAAGTACCTTTCCATATTTCTTGTAGGCCCATTTAGGTACTGGAAGCTTCTCTAAGGTCTCCCCAGAGTCTTTTCTTCTCCAGGCTGAATAACCCCAACTTTCTCAGCCTGTCTTCACAGGAGAGGTGCTCCAGCTGCCTGATCATCTTTGTGGCCCTCCTCTGGACTCACTCAAGCAGGTCCATGTTCTTCTTGTGTCAGGCATGCCAAAACTGAATGCTTTATCACCTTGCACTTGGCCTGGTTGAACTTCATCAGGTTTGTGCTCGCTCACCTCACAAGCGTGTCAAGGTCCCTCTGAATGGCATCTCTTCTGTCCGGCTTATCAACCGAATTGCACAGCTTGGTGTTGTCAGCAAACCTGGTGAGGGTGCACTGGATCCCACTGTCCATGTTGCCAACAAAGATGTTGAACAGGATCAATCCCAGTACCCACCCCTGAGGAATGCAGCCTCCAGTGATCTCCACTTGGACACTAAGCAGTTGACCACAGCTCTTTGAGTATGATCATCCATCCAATTCCTTATCCAACGAGTGCTTCATCCATCAAATCCATGCCTCTCCAGTTTAGAGACAAGGATGTTGTGCAGGACAGTGTTAAATGCTTTGAACAAATCCAGGTTGATGATGTCAGTTGCTCTTCCCTTATCCACCAATGCTGTAACCCCGTCGCAGAAAGCCACCAAATTTGTCAGGCGCAATTTCCCTTTAGTGAAGCCATGTTGGCTGTCACCAATCACTTCCTTAGTTTCCATGTGTCTTAGCATAGTTTCCAGGAGGATCTGCTCCATGATCTTGCTAGGCACCAAGGTGACTGACTGGCCTGTAGTTCCCTGGGTCTTCCTTCTTTCCCTTTTTAAATATGGGGGTTATGTTTCCCCTTTTCCGGTCTTGTGCACCTTCAAGTTCCTTAAATGGTCTCAAACCTGATCATCTCCTACAGTGGGTGGTTCTTCATTCTTCCAGTCCCTGTCTTTGCCTTCTGCATCTTGAGAAGTGTGGCAGTAGCTCTTGCTGGTGAAGACTGAGGGAAAAGAGTCATTGAGTATCTCAGCCTTCTCCATATCCCAAGTAACCAGATCTCTCATTTCCTTCTGGAGGGGGCCCAAATTTTCCCTCGTCTTCCTTTTATCACTCATGTACTTACAGAAGCTTTTCTTGTTGCCCTTGATGTCCCTGGCCAGTCTTAATTCCACTGGGGCTTTAGCTTTTCTAACCTGACTGCTTGGACAATTTATCTGTATTCCTTCCAGGCTACCTGTCCTTGTTTCCACCCTCTGTAGGCTTCCTTCTTATGGTCTACTCCTTGAAGAGACTCTAAGGTGCAATGCTGCAAGTTGCCTTCTCTTTCCTGCTGCCATGGTTGCCATGGGTAAAGGAGTTGTGTAGGGCCATTTGAAGTAGTTTGCAACACCAGAGGCAAGAGGCCCTGAATCAATATTTAGCATAACTTTCTAAAGGCAGGAGAATGGGTAACCAAATATTTTCACAAGATAAGCGTATGGAAGAGGGTAGCTTGACTTAGTCCCTTGGAAATACTGGTAAACGTTGCAGCTCTGGTACTCTCACCAAGGGAGCATGGCTGCTCTTCGTAACACAAGTTCATAACAAAGAGCTATCAAGTGATGACTGCTTTGTGAGAGCAAGTGTGACCAAGAGAGCTTTCTTCCAGCCTCATGTGTGTTATTGCTTCCCCCTTATGTGGACCCTTGTGACCTGTTTGTACTAATGTGCTTCTAGACATGGAGCTATGCCTTGAAACCATCCAGAGCTTGTACTAGAAAAGAATGGCCGCTTATTCTGCAGGGCTCCGTAGGCAACAAGTGGTACACATGTCCTGCAGCATGCCTTGTCTGCATGCAAGTAGGCAGGGGCCATTCAAGATAACTGTTATAAACTAGAAATGTCCGCCACGTCTGGGACTTGCACTGCCTGTGACAGACCTCTCCTTTGTAGCATTGTCATGGTGGCACATGAACCTGATCTCCTTGATTTATGAAAGAGCTGATTATAAGTCTGGTTATTTCCCATGGACCTCCTCAGAAAGCAATGCTTTCTCTTCCCTTTTCTGACAGACCCTTTCCTGTCATTTGTAAAGATCACCTTATTTTTCAGGGCATTTGTGGTATACATTGTGGCTCTGGTTGGTAGCGATGCCTACATGGACTATCTTAGGTAGAAGAAATATTGCATTACGCAGGAAGTTCAAGACCTTTCACGGTCTTCCTTTTTTTTTTTTTTTTTTTTTTTGGTAAGGGATCTTTGCCTAAATTTATTTATCTTCAGTGGAAGAGCCAGCATCCTATAGCAGAGAAGGCTGGAATGTGAAATAATGAGCTCTCTGCTGTGCTAGACCTGTGGACTAGTGCAAAACCACGTTTAGCTCACAGCCAGCCATGGCATGCGGTGCCTCTTGGCTCATGTGTAGTTGAGGAACACGAAAGAGTCACAAAGACAGGCTCCCAGGCAACCTGCTGGCAGCTGGGGCAAATACCATGGGGGAAAGAAGGGACATAAGAGACCAAACCTGTAGGAAACCAGTCTTCATTAGTTCTGCAACATGTTGGACAACTTGTGTTCTTTCTTTATTAACTTTTTATTACGGCAAAAGTGATTAGAATAAAAATAGTCTAGGTGCCAAGGGGATAAACAGTGAATTAAAAGGATTAAGGTCTGAACATTTTATTGCTTTTAGAAAGGTGTTATTAGATTTACCAGCTTAAGTTAAATTTACATGACTGAAATACTTCTTAACATATTACTGAGTTTTGTGGGGGAAACCGCATCTGTGTAGGTGTTTTAGAAGGACTTAATCCAGAATACATCACAACTCTAGGCCTTTATGGAAGAGTAGGGTAGTTATCATTTCTGTCATAAGCTAAATGGATGCTGATTGGGCATTTGAGTCATTTGGAAGTCAGTGCGACCTGCACATTGTGTTGGAATTGATAGCAACTCCAGTGGGTAAACCAGCAATGTTATGTTAGTTATATTGCCAACTGTGATGCTTTAGATTATTTCAGTTTTCAGAAACTCTTGAGACATTTTAAGATAACTTGGGGGGCTTCTGAACATATAAAAGCCTTTGTTTTCTGAAGATAGCTCATGGCAAACTGATGACTGACAGTGGCAATTCCGTTTGAGGTCACCAGCAATAAACTTCTCTCCCAATACCTGTCAACATAGTCAAGTCCAGCCAGACACCAAGCCCGTGCCCTTTATAAGGGTTCGGAGTTGCTGGAGGTGTGTGTGTTGGCTTCCTTTGAGTCCACAGTGCTTGTGTGTGGCTCTTCCCCCTACCCCTCCCAGCTCCCCACACAGCACACTTGCATGTTGGAGAGAGTCCAAATTTCCTCCCTCCTGGGGATTCCTTTTCTGTTAATTTAAGTGATGGCAAATTCAAACCTCTTGCCAGAGCTTGCTGTGTGTTTTTGGATGCTTTTTTTAACTGTTCCCTGAGGGGTCAGCTTTTGTCCTTCCCCACCATACTTTCAGCTGTGGGGAGAGAGGCTTTGAGCTGGAGCTCATCGGTCCCACCTGACTGAATACATCTTGACATGGCTTCAGTACCTAAGTGTTTTTTGCAGTTCTGAAGACTTTTGCTTTGTTGTTGTCTGTACAGAGCTGAGCTTACAATATCGTGAGTGTATATGTAATCTTTATCTTAATAGCAGAATGAATCATTCATGCCTGTAATAGAGTGTTTCTAAGTTCTTACTAGATGGTTGTCTGCAGCACTGTGACTTGATTTTAGATGCTGAATGGAAGTTAAAATTAGGGTGAAAATGACTATTTTTAATAGGTATGCAAAATAGCTTTTCTCTTCAAAAGTCATGTAGTGAAGACATGGTGTTAATATGAGACAGAATGAATGTGTTGAAGAGAAGTGAGTGCCCATCTGCTGTAAGTCTGAACCAGAGATTCATGGGCTAACTTCTCAAACAGGGGATGTTGCAGATAGATCACACCATGGTCTGCAAAAGTGCTCAGTGGTCACAGTCTCCTTCCAAGCAGACCAGCAGCAGCCAGGAGTTTGTGCTAGAAGGGGAAGCTGGACGGCAGCTCTTTTGTTTGAAGTCATCTGAGCTTTGGCTCACCTCCCTCTGAGGGGTCTGCCCTTGTCACCAGAGGGGGCTTCAGCGCCTGCCCTGGTGCTGAGCTCTGCCGCCCAGGGTTATTCTCGAGGGTCTTTGTCCTGCTGCGAGGCTTGTGCTTGCCCAGCTGAGAGCCGGTTCAGTTGTGGTTTTACCCTCCTGTCAGCTATTTTCAACAGTCCTCTTATTTGTCCAGACAATTTTGTTGGAGAAACTGTGCAGCAGGATATGTGCACAGAATGGGGAAGAACAGCACTCGCTTCATGAAGATGCAGGTGTTGGAGAAATGTCATCTGTTTATGCTTTGTTTTGCACTGAGCTTCTGCAGCGGGCTGTGTTTTCTGTAACCATCCAGGCTGTTTTAAAAGTAAAGTATCTGGCTTAGCACAGAGCTATGGAACCCCAGTCAGTGCATAGGTGGGAAGGCCCTGGTGCAGTCTCCCCTTTCCTGGTGGGTTTAAAGCCTCTGGTGGAAGAGGTGGCACACAGAAATGCATTGTGATGGCACCTGGTAGGCAAGTGGAAACCATGGCGAGTAAGTGCTCCAGCATGGCCTCCTGGATGGAGAGCCAGACCCTTGAGGCTACGAGCAGCATAGCAGGTGGACTTGGTGTTTCGTGACGTTACCAGATGATAACTGGAGTGGAAAGCACGCAAGCAGCAGCACAGCACTTCAAAATCAAATTCGAGTTAAAAAAAACCCAAACAACTTAGACTACAGAGGAGCAGACATCTAGAAAGAAGCATCTACTGGGATACCAGAGTCCTCAGGAGTCAATGACTGAGTATGAAAAGGCTACATATTTGGTACTTTTGGTAACCTAAAAGGACTCAGGGAGGATTTGGGTGCTCATCCTGTGGTGAGGAGGCAGTTGGGACTGAGGATGTAGCACTGATAACTGCAGGAAGTGTAATGCATTCAGGTCTGCTTCACTCCATTACAACAGATTGACAAATTGGAGAGAGTTCAGGAGAAAAAAAAGAAGTAACAAGAGAGCTTGAAGGATTGACTTACGAGGGAAGACCAAAACAGCTGAATATGGATAACTTGGCTAAAGGATGACAAATAGGGTGGCTGAGATATAAATCTACAAATATCTGAAGGGTGTAAACACCAAGGCTATGAAGAATTATTTATAGTGGTACAATGGGGTGTAACTAGAAGTAATGGGATGAAATTTAAGAGAAGGCAAATTTCAGTTGAATAATGGGAGAAGCTTTTTGGCAGTGTGATGTATTAGGCCATGGGATGCTCTTCCAGCAGTATTCTTATTGCTCACTACTTAGGGCACAACCCTGTTTATTAAGAAGCCATAGTTTTCAGAGTCTTTATAAAGGCCAGTTTCAAATCATGCCTTTTGTTTTTTATGATGTATTTGATACGGAGGCATGCAAACCGTACACCAAAGCTGCTGTGCCCCCCAACACACGCACCGTGTCTGGATGTGATGTAGCAGCTTTTGATATCACAGCAGCGGAGTAGAGGGCACAGGTCCAAGCAGCCCCTTGAGCTGCAGCTCAGCCCAGGTTGCCCCACTGGCATAGAAAGTTTGTCCAGGTTGATAGTGTCCCCTCTTTGATCAGGACCTCCTTTTACCTCCTGCACTACTCCCCATCTGGGCATTGCAGTATTACCATTTGGGGGTGAGTTCATTTGTGGTCTCTGGAATATACATCAAAGTTACACTGCAGCTCTGTGTAAAAACCAAGAAATCTTCACTTTGCTTCAAAGAAATCAGGACAAACAAGATCTCATTGATGCACATGGTCTATGTTTTTTTATAAATCTACAATACTGTACCTTAACTTTTCTTTTAGAAACTCCCATTTCTTCTCCTGCTTTTCACTTCACTTGAAATGCAAACTAAGGTCAAAGGATCACTTTCCTACTGGCAGAACACACTGCATTGTCTGTCATTTTAAAATGTCCTCCACAGTAACTGAGGAAAGGTTCATTTCTCTACTTTTTATGCTTGAGAGTAACTCTCTTGAATGCATTTTGTTTTTCCTTATCTTGAAGGGCTAAATTAGAAAATTAGGTAAACTAGCTGTGTAAATCAAGTAAGAGCATCTCAACTAAAATGGTAGTTTATCTTCGGCAAGGGGAAGATGGCAGATTCATGTAATTAGAGAAACAAATGCAGCTCTAGCACTTAGCATCCACTGGCAGCTCAGCTATTCTGCTGAAGAGAGGGAGGACAGAAAACTTTAAAGCATAGGCATGCTTGCAGCATAAATGAGACGAGCTGAAAGTGTCTTTTATAATTGTTCTTAAATGTGGTTTGTATTGCTCATGCTGTCCCCGAAGAGGTCTGTGTCTGTACGCTTCAGGGAAATTTCTGAATTGTATCTTCTCTCAGTCTGTGGGAAGCAAGAACCGCTGAAGGGTTTCATTCTCCTCTGGATGTGGATGAATATTTTCTTCACTGAAAAATGCAGTTTTGGTCTCCTCAGAACTGGATTAATTTGGTGAATGCTTTTAATTGGGAATTTTGTATGCGGGGAAATGTCAAGACAATTGTGTCTTCATTGCAGCCCTTCCTATTACCGAGGGCTGTGGTGAGAGCACACTTCTGGATAGGAAAGCTTTGCTTTGAACCACTTTTCATATCCAGATCAAGGGTGGATGTGTGCTCAGGCCCCCTTGCCTCAGGAGAGTAGCATAACCACTAAGCTACCTCAAGTTTGCCACCTTAATTTAAGTGGTTTCCATTCAGCAGAAATAAATCATTTATGTCAGTATGACTCCACACTTATTTTTAAAAAATGGTTTGGTTTCACTACAGTGCAGGGTATCAGTTCTTCTCCCTACCTTATTTCTGAGGCCACTTTAAAAAGGAATTTTAATTATGCAGCTTGGGGGTCACTAATAGCATTTGCAGGAGACATTGGTTGTTTTTTTTTCCCTGGAATTTGATTCATGGTACGTTTGCACCTCTATTACTAGACTTGGGCCCTGCCTATTTACAAGGCAGACTTCCCAGCCATGCACTCCCCATGAAAAGGACAGAGCAAGCATGGTCAGGTTTCTTTTAACTGCTGTTGCGAACTCCTCTGAACCCCATTAGTGAAGTACATTTTTGCAAAGCCATGGCCTGGAGCACACTGAGGGAAGCATTTTGGGGACATGGATGAGGACTTGTGGGAAAGGGCATCTCAGAATAAACTGCAGCAAGTTCTGGGATCACCACAGCAGTCTAGCCCACTTTCCTTGGTGATGGAGGTCTTAGAGCATCTTTGTAAAATGTCGATGTGTGCCTGCAGCTTCCTTGTCCTTCCTCTACCCTACTGCGGGTGTGTCTGTACCACCCAGTTCCCAAGCTGGTATTTTGGAAGTAATCCTTCACATCAGGGCTGGATTATGATTTAGAGCATTTGGAGTATTTCCACCTTGGTGTGGGTTGATAATCTGCAGCTGAAAGGCCAAGGAGATGGGTAGGAGCCATGAAGTGCCAGCAGAAGCTTCAGAAATTCAGTTCCTAGAGGCCTGGGTTGCAAGAGCCAACCTGTGCAGTTGTATAAGGCACAGTTTATACCTGGCAGAGTATAAGGCACAGTAAGTATAATTTTATCAGTGTAAGAAAGAAAAAAAGATGCCCTCCCTCCTTATCTGTTGAGGGCAATGAAAAATCTTGAGCCAGCTTGTGCAGTGAAAGGATTCATTTGCTGTCGATATTTGCTTAATCAGGCAGTAGTTTATCTCCTTACATTTCCCCATAGCAACTGTGAAAGAGTTTCATATGTGCATAGTCTTTCCTTCTCCCCTTCTACTGTGAAACAGATGTTTTGCTGACTGCCCCTTTAAGGACAGACCAGCAGCCAAACCCACCTTCTGGCAGGACCAAAGAGAAGCCCAAATTGAGGGAGTCAGGCAAGTGCAAGGAGCACACCCTTCTTTTCATTGTACCGTATGGGAAAACACATAAACACGTGTGCATGAAGGCCACATTATGGAATCAGATTATTTTGGCTCGAAATACACTCTTCATTTTCTTTAGCAGCATTTTAAGGCTGGAGAGATTTTAGTTAATTGTACTAGATTATTGCACAATTTGTCCACTGCCTTGTGTCTTTTCCTAGGCTTTCATCCTCCATTACTAGTGCCCTGCCTTTATCTCCTGTGAGTCTTGTTCCTCAGCCCAGCACTGAGGGCCTCTGAGAGTAAATGTTTATAATTATTTAGCTTTCGGTGAAATCTCTTCCAGCTTTCAAAGAAAGCTCTTTAGTTTGGCCTGCACAGATGTAAACTTTCGATAGGAGAAATTCTCTGGATTCAGCTAATGGCTTCAGGACTACAAGTGCAGCTGATGTGCTATACTGTTCAGTGTCCTTGTAACGCCATGTAAAAACCGTGTGCTACCTCCGATTTTGAGCTTAAGCATTCCACAGGAGTGGATTTAGGCCGTCTATTCTTGCTGCATATACTAACAGTACGTATTTTTGTTTATGTATAAATAAGATGTGTCTCCACAAGATCCATCAGAAGCCAAGCTTGGGGTTTAAAAATGAATAAATAAGCAATGGAACAGTTATTCTGTCATAAGTTGCATTGTGTCAACAGACGTTTATTTTGTTTACCTCTTAGAGTAGGAAATGCTCTGACTTGTTGTAGTTTATATTTGTGTTCTATTTTGTTGAGTGCTAACATGGCCCTCGGTTCCTTTTGTATTCTGTTTTCTAGGAAAAAAATTTACATAAGCTTCTTTTGTCCAAGGAAGATACCTGTAAAAGTTTGTATTTTATTTATTGCTACCAGCCGTACACTACAGGTGAACTAGCTCATCCTTGGAGGTGCATAATTCACTCACTTTGCACTTCTATTAAAAAATCTGAGGAGCTAGCACCAGCCATAGGTGATGGAATTTTTTCCTTTATTGCATTCTCATTTCACAGAAAATCCAGATTGGTAGTGGCTGAAGGTTGTTGTGATAACTAAGGCTGTTTGCCCATCAACACACATACAAGTATTTTGTATCTGTAGCTCTCAAAGTGTTTTAAAAAAATGCCTGAGCATTACATGCCAGCTGTATGTGCTAAGAACCTAAATCACAGATGGACAGTCAGGGGTATCAGGACACCTGATATTAGTGTCTGGGAATGGGGATCCTTGGCTCCCTGACCAGGGAATTGGACCACAGCTTGATGGTGCTGTGTGCATTGAGTTTCCTTTGAGGTCAGATTCTTGGTGAGTGATGGTCCCCACCTGTGTTCCACCATGTCCTGCAGAATTTGGAGGTACATGATGCTTAAGGTCTAGGCCACCTGCCAGCACTGCAGGATACTGTATTCTAATGCAGAACAAATTTCCCAGGATTTATTGAGATGTTCTGAAAAATCAGCTGTCTTTGCAGTATGTAAACCCTGGATGAATGATTTCTTGTCACTTTTCTCTGACAAGATGGGAAACTGAATGGCCATGACTCTGAGCTGTGTCCTCAGCATCTCTTGTGAGGGCCAGGAAAAAAGGGCAGCATTGGAGCTGGGTTCCATCAGTCTGTGCCATGTGGTGAAGTGCAGCTCCAGTACCCCTAAATTAGCGTCAGATAAGTGAGTGATAAAGCAGATTTAGCAATGTCCTGGCAGCTTGCTGACGAGGTCATGCAATCTAGTACTGGGCTGCCCCAGCCTGGTAGTGCCTAGCACGCTCCATTCACAGCACAGACGTTTGCAAATGACTTCCAGAGCTGTCAGGCTGGAGACTTGCACTAGGCTAAAACTCCCTTGGAAATGTAGAAATGAAGGTGAAATAATTAGCAACCAACCAGTGCTGTTTCCCTGAATAGGTCTTCCTTTGTTATGGTTTACACCCATAAATCCTGATAGCTGTTGTAGGAGTGTGTGTGCATGTGAGCGTAGAGAGGAGAAGAGAACTGCTGGTATTGATCAAAATGGATCTTAAACTCTGGTTTGTATTGAGCCAGAAGGACTTAATCATATATATTTAACACCCAGTGAAAAGCAGCACGGGACTTGGGTAAACCATGTGTATAAGTGCTGCTTGGGATGATTGAGAGCTGCCAAACCAGGCTTTAGATTTTGGAGATGTGGTTCAGACACATAATTGTGCTGGTGTCCCTTAAACTTTCCCGGTTTTGAGTAACATTTTTGTAGCTGAGGTTTTGCAACTATGAAGCCTGAAGCCAGCTTAAGGAAACTTTATGATGTGAAAATTCAGTTTTCTCTAGTAAGCTGCAGTTTGTCAAAACAACAGCACACATTCCAGTTGGGCTACAGTTTGGCAGGATGCAAAGATTTCATCTCTCCCTTTGAATATCCAAAGAAAATGGAAACCTGGCATCTTAGTCCTGCATGGATTTCTACACATCCCTTTCAGCAGCTGGGATAAGCTACTCTGCTTTATCACACATTTCCCATGTGTTATGAATCACCACCTTCTCTCCAAGCAGTTCACATGCGGGATTCTTCAGTCTTTGGAAACGCGTGTGTTTGGCTAAGGGGAGCAAAGAAGGGTTGTAAAGGGATTTGCCCAAGGATAAGATGGATCTCAAATTTGGTTGTCTGACAAGGAAGGAACTGTCATATAACTAGAGCTGGTGCTAACTGATATTTCTGCTTTTGGGGGAATTATTTGGGGAAAATTCACACTGTTTCCCAATAAAGCTCTTAAAAATGTCTCAGAGAAAGGAAATGCCATACGTTTCTTTGCTCTGGAAGCAAAAAAAAACCAAACCACCCAACTGGTTTTAGATGATTATTCCAAAATTAAGGAGAGCAGCTGTCTGCCCTGACAAAGCAGGGGGCTTAAAGCCCCTCCAAGCTTCATGAGAGCTTGGGCTCATGGAACTCACCAGCTTTCTGCTCCTGTCAGTGTCCTGGGATGGGTATCCAGGCTCGCAGGTGCAGAAGGCAGCCCATACGATGGGGCTGCCTGGGAACCTCAGAGCTGGAGGCTTTGTCTGTCTGCCTGGACAGCTAGTGAGAGATGGGGCAGTTTTCTGGCCCATCCCACCAGCGGTTACTTGAACCGATGCACAGCCACAGATGTTTTCAGTGTAATCAACCTGATGTTTTCCCTTGGAAGCTTCTTGTGACAGGAGGCTCCTGACCTCTGTTACATACATGTTGGTACACATACGCCATATGTAGCATGTTGCTGACAGAGTTGTGTAGAGCCAGTCAGAAATGGAGTCTTTCTGGAGCAGAGTTCAGCTGGGGGAGCTGCTCAGAAGATCACTAGTTGCATAGGAACTAAATGGAGGTACCCAAGCAGTTGTCAGCAGGTAGTCCATGAACCAGACATGTCTGAGTTATTTCCTTTCTGATTTGCGACCTCAGTATTTTAAAGGTTTCCCTGTTATGAAACTCACCCCTGTGTGAATTTACTCTCAGCTGTAAGAATTATTTAGTTCCACTCACTAGTGACAAAGCAAAGGTACATAATAAAAACAAAAGGATAATACATCACGTAATGTATTTTGTTCCTGGGCTTGATGCATACAGGGTGCTTTAAAATATTAGTTGTTTCCAGATATAGTAGATGTACTTTTGTGTATTTTGGAAAACCTAACTGTCTAAGTAATAGCAGACTTCAGCCATATGCCCCACTACTAAACCTTTGCTGAGAAGTATGGAGAAACTGGTTTGCTCTGTGTGTGTTTGTGTGAGTTATGGGCTGTGTGGATCAGCAAAGTTCAAATTAGCAGTTCTCTACTGTCCTGTCATATCTTAACTCAAAATAACAGAGTTCAGAAGTTCATTGCTTGGGGGAGGCAAAAAAGAAAAAAAATATTAAGAAAGTTTGCTCTGACTTACTTGTGCTTTTATGAAGACTGTCTGGAGCTGAATAACCCCTGGTGAACTTGTATTCTCCACCCCAGCTGCAGCCTTTCAGCTCCGACAAAGACCGCTCACTAAATCCAGGAAATAGAGCAGCCTGTGGGTGAGTGACTGACTCCACATTCACACCCTGCCTGCTGTCCGGGGGGAAAGCCACTCCTCCCCAGCCATGCGAGCAAAACCCTCTGCATGTGTGCATGGAAAAAAGTAATTCTTTACCATCCACAGAAAACTGCACTTTCCATTGAGTTTTTCCAGCAGTGCAGCTTTTTAGAAACCACAATAAAAAATCCAGGCTGCAGGATTTTTTCTTTACATACCTCACTGCACAAAAAGGGGCTCCAAATGTTTTTCTGGAAGCAGGATTTCCAGCCATGAGCGATGATTTAGGAGGGTGAGAATATCAGTTTTCAAGAATGTTCAATTAGGAAAACTTTGAGATTTACTCGAGACACCACTGATCTGTTTCCTCTGCTTTGATTACTCTGCTTCCATACACATATAGCCATTGGCTGTAGTTCTTTTACCCTCTAAAAGTCTGGTTTTATGCCTTAACCATCATCAACTTTGTTATGCTAACGCGGGAGATGTAGCGGCAGGCAGGCAGAGAGATAAAAAGCAGTGTTGTTTTATGGATCCCACGCAGTGTACTTTGCAGGAACTCTTAAAATACTTTGCACAGCACTCCTTATTGGGATAAATGTTCTTTGAGACCATTTACAAAACACAAACAAAAGAATTTTAACAAAGAGAAGTCAGCAGAGTTGTCCTCATTTCACAGTTGAAGAAACAAAGCTCTGTAAAACTTGGTACAGGGTCTGGTCAGGAATAAAAAGGTGAGACAGCCTGCAGTGCCATCACGTCCATGTGTCATGGTAGCTGGAGGGAGATGGTTGTTTAAAGTGACTAAGGAAAGAAGTGGATATTTAGTAATTTAGTCAAACTTGCCTGCTTGTGTGATGCGACATGTTTAGGAGATGCGCTTAGGTGACATGGATTTCTATCACTGGGGTATAAAACCAATTCAGAACCTCAACTGCCCCCACCAGAGGCTGTAATCTTTTGGATTAGGGAACTTTAAAATTTAAACAAAAATTTAAATTTTGTGTTGCTCAAAGACCAGAAGTGTCCTTGGGAACTTACAGCACTACAGCCTGAAACAAAGCAGGTGGGCTGTTGGGCTAAGAAGGAAAATGTCTCCAGAGGAGCAGCTATTGAGGGGAAGTGCCTTACTGGGCCTGTGACTTCCCTCAGTGTGACTCTGTGTGAAAGCCCCAACACCCAGTTTGCATTTTTTTGTTAAAACCAGCGGTTAGTACTTTAAACATAGTTATAATAAAGCTTAAGAGGACAGGATAATGCAGAGTAGTGAGAGCTTTGCACATCTCCTGACTGTGCTGTTCTTTAGCTGCTGCCTGGAGGCCTCTCCTCTCTCAGAAGACTTCCAGAATTGCTCCACTTGGGAATGCTCTTGATCAATGGCAGTTTCTCAGGGACACTTTCAGGAGAAGACTTGGAGCTCACATCCCCTGTCTGGAACCCATCATGAGTCCATCAGTGCAAATGCCAACCCCTGAGAGGCTGAAAAATTGTCCCAGGTGCCTTGTGGAGGCCCATTCATGGGCTTTTCTGCCCCTCTGCACCAGGCTTCCCAGTCTCTGCTGTTCATATGAGAAGATGTATTTAGGATTTTTCCTCTGCAAGATGTTGGTCAAAGGCAACTTAAACTGATCCAGCTGTTACAGTCCTGTTTCCATCCTTACCCCTCTGGCACTCATGTGGCCACACAATATACACATTCAGATGCTGAAAACTGATCTCTTTTTTTTTTTTTTTTTGCCTTTTTTCTTTCTTCTCAGAATCAACTTTTGGCAGGATCAGTTCCCTGAACTGATTGACACTGTAATTGCATTAATGTGAGTGCAGGAGAATGGGAGGGAAGATGGAAACTGAAGAGATGGTAGGATCGTAGTCTGCCAGGTTCAGTTTTGTGTAAGCTGCCACCTTGGTTTCTGGGACAAGCTGCATTTGTGATGGCCAGTGGGGCATAACTTTGAAGATAACTTGTGCAGGAAAGTACAACAAAAAAAATCCATTGATTGACCTCCCATGCCACTGCAGGTAATTGTGTATGTCAGGTATCACATAGGCTAAATAATGTTGTCTCTTAGACTTTTTATTTTATTCAATGAGTTGGCCTTGCAGTGGTTTCCCTAGGTGTCATCTGCACTTATTCTTGCTTCTGCAGAGTTACAGTGATACTGCTGCTTATCAGTGACTAGGATTATGCTGCAGCTGGAGTTGAATCTCTCATTGAGCAGCTCCAGGAGCAGAGCTGGTCTCCAGGGGCTGGTCCGAGCAGATGCACACCAACAGTTTACAGCCTACAAGTGTCAGGCTGATGTTTTTTCCCTCTTCTGACCGGACGTTTCTACATCCCCGTAACTGTAGGTCCAGCTGCCTTTTCTTCAACTACTTACAGCATCAGGACACAAACTACTTTGGTTCTCAGTGCTTACAGCTGTGTGATTTTCTCCCTACCATTTGCACTAGCATCTGGGGACACAGACTGACCGCCCTGGTCTAGCTTGCTTGCGAGCTGCATGCCTTTAGCTGTAGTTCAGTCATGTCTCCCAACAGGCTTGCCAGTAAACTGGAATCATCTGTCTTGCAAATGGACTTGTCTTTAATTAGAAAATCTTTAATGTCTGCAAAGTGACATGTGGGTGCCAGAGTCTGTAGCACTGTAATGAGAATGTAAGTTCTGCTGCCCTGCTGGTTTTAGGTGTAAAGTTTTAAAAAATAATCTCTTGAGCCTCAGCATAACAGTACCCATTGAACCCATTAGCAGATGTTCCATGGGTTAATTCTGGCCCCCCAAAAAAACTTCTTACTCATATTTTTCCCTACTTGAAACACAAAGCTTTCAATTCATTTTCTCATCGTTATCCCCTATGGACAGCTGTATGTGCAGACACTATTTTTGTTTTCACTGTCTCTGTGTAAGAGCTAATGTGTTTTTTTTTTTATTTCTGTTTTTGTTTTCTTCTGCAGTCAAGTATCCTGAGCCTGTTTGTTCTGTGTCAAGCATTAGCTTGTTTTCATATTAATCACATGCTATTACTGGCTGTAGCTCTTTGCTGTCTGGCTGTTGCCACCACATTTTGTATATGCCATGTGCTGGGTAGCTCAGAGAGCAGCGTGTGACTCCAGATTGCAGCCCTTTGCTGACAAGAAGGTGCTACGGGAATGCTATGAATACAGCCAGTGCAGAAACCATGTAGGCTTCTTGGTGTGCCCTCCAAATCTCTCTCTTCCATGTCCATCCTGTGTTATGGGGTCCACCTTGCTCCATACTTAGAAAGAGCCATGTCTAAGGGCAGGACCTTGAGCAAGTTCTTTGCAAATAAAACCCTGGAATTTATTTCTGACCATGGTTCAGCTCATGGGGCTGTGGAAGAGTCGAAGTCTTTCCATTGAGATTTATCAGGAGCTTTTCTGTAAGAGATGCAGCCCAAGAGTAGATGGACCATAGGTCTCCCGTTTCCTATGTCATTCCTGTAAGGTGTTCCTTAATGTTGTCGCATCAGGAAAGGATGCTGCTTCTTTCCAGAAGCCAAACTTCCCAATTCTGAGGAGTACACTGTGGACAAAGATCACTGGGTTGTGCAGAGAAGAGTATTAATGTAATAAAACAGCTTCATAAGAAGCTACACTTAGTGTTTTGTCTGTGAAAGAGTCAGTATTTCATGAAAGACTTCATGTTCCCCTGATTTATTTATTCATTTTTCCATTGAATGAGAAAAGGGTGGTGGGGAAGGTCACTGGAGAAAAGCCCCCTCTTCTACTCACTCATCGGTTCTCATAACATTAAAAAAATTAATTTAAATTGCCACTTTCCTCAAAATGAAGTGTAAAGCTTTCATAGTTCTGTTGTTTAATTTCCCAACTGGATATGAAATTAAGGAAATCGTAATTGTTTGACCTCTCACATCAGGGAGTCTAGGTATTTTTTCTTCTGTTTCATAGGAGTACATCTATATGAGAATAATGGTTTCCCTAGAGGCTCTGTTTCTTGTAAAATACAATCTGATGAATTAAAGTATATCTCCTCTTGTTGGTGCTTTTGCATGCTGTGACCTGCCTTGGGTTTGTGTTCAGGGTGGCTCCCACTGAATTGTGTGAAGGCTTTCAGCACACTTCCTCCTGGTGAATTGTTCTTCCTGAAGTTTGTCTATTGATTACATCCTCCAGATTGGGTTGGTTGTCTTTCTCACACGGTTCACTAGTTTTTTCCTCACTAAGCATTGCTAATGTGCCTTACATAAACTTGCAGCTTTTTGAGCTTTGATCTAGGAACCTTTCCAAATTCAGCAAAAACAACTAAAGAAGCAGGACTTTTTTTTTCTTAGCTCCTCTTTCTTTGTGTCCTTTGTTACTGAAGAGGGCTGCAAATATTTAATACCATTTAAAGCCAGACAAAAAACCCAAACAAACCCTCTCTTTGGTGATTTCTCCAAAACACCAGTTGATTATTGTTGGCAAGGACATTACGCTGGAAGGGATTAGCTGTTCTGCGTGGTTTTGAGGCCAGAATACTGCTGGGATTGTCCCTGGTGGCTGGGTGGAGCTTGCTGGGTACCTGCCCAAAAGCCATAGGGTTCCCATGCAGCAGATGGCCCAACCTTAGGGGGGAAATAGGTTGAAACCAAAGAACAAAGCTCCTCTCCACTGAAGGGTGCAAAATATATTCTGAGTATCACTGAGGAAGCAGCAAACATCGGTCTTGATATCTCTGTGCTCTGTATATCTGATCAGATATGTAGGAGGCTTTTGAAGGAATCTAATATGCTGTCTTTTAGAGAAAGCTAGGCGTGACAGAGGGTGGCGTAAGTGCGTATTCATTTTGAGGGCTCTTGCGTTGAATTTTTTGTCCTGAAGTGAGCCCTTTGAGAAGTTTCCCTTGTGCTAGGAATGGAGGTTGATCTGACTTGCCACCAGAGTTAAGGGTATTTTGCTGTTAAGGAAAAAAGGTGAACAAGCATCAACAGGGAGCCAGGTCAAAAAGCTGCTGCTTGTCCTCTTCTGCTACCAGTCTTCTCCTCATCAGGGCAAACACCATTACTGT
>JANHGB010019685.1:8059-37366 GCA_026283785.1 Coracopsis vasa
TGTGCGCAAAGTATGTATGTTTGGCCTCTGCTCCCACAGAAAAAGAGCGAGGAGAAAACCATGCTACTGATCCTCCTATGCTGCCAGTCCTCTCCTCATGTCTTTGTTTCAGGGTTTTTGTTTGGTTTTTTATTTTTAATTACAAATCAAGTACCTCCCTTGAGCTGTGCTCCTGATACACAGAGTTTATCACAGGGGAAATTTCTGTGGGAGCCCTTTGTTAAGAGTGTTGGCAGCACATCAGCTACTGTCTTGTAAAATCTGAAATACAGCATAACTGTCTGAATGATAATTTACAGATAACCTGTTTCCCTCCAAGCTCCTTAATGAAGCCTCCTGAAAAGCCAGTGGACTGTCAGTCAATAGCATCTATATTTTTTATGTTTTCACTCAATTTATATCCTTTTTGTGTTTCCTTCTGCTGCTACTTCATTAGTCCTCCAGCAGGAAGATACGTGTCAGGGAGTCAAAGGGAGTCTGGTTTATGGTGATGTTCACAGCCTGCCCTCCGCAGTTCACTTTGTCGGAGGTTGGCTGCAAACCAAGCCCTTCAGCTTTCCCTGGTGGTTTGAGTTTGGATGAACTTCGGCCTCCCAGCAATCATCATCCTGCTCCCCTTTCAGCTTGGCCTCACATCAAGTTCCCAATATCTCCTCCCTTTCTGCTTCAGCTTGGCCTCCAGGAAATACCAGTTGCCACTGCCTTCACTATATCTTGGGAGTTTCCATCCAGATGGCTGCTTCCACCACTAATTCTAAAAGTCTTCTGGAAGAAAATAGCAGGTTTGAGGTCCATGAGTAAAGAGGCAGAGCTTCAACTTTCCATTGTACATTTGACAAGAATTCACTCATTTGCATATTGCATCCCCCATAGCTCTGGTAAAGGAACTATTTGCATTTCTAAAATCTCATAACATACTATGACATAGGAAAAAATCTCCCATAACAAATTCATAGTTATATAGGACTTAGAAATTTACATGTATGTGCAGTCATTCCACTCATTTGATGATAAAAAGACAAAGGTAAGGTACCAGTAGTAATACAGGATTTTTTCCTGAATATTGTTTAAATTCCAGGACTACGTGCTAACTTGCACTTTAAAATTTTTTGTATTTTACATTTTATCTAGGGTAATAAAAGACTAATTTTTGGAAAAATCAATCTCAAATGTTAATGAGACACGGTAGCTCAAATTTAGGTAGAAAAAGTGGGTGCATCTTTACATGTATTTCAAATACATTTTATATTCAAATAATTGTAAAATCTGAACAAAAAATTCAGGGTAACAAAATATAGGCACATTTTGGGGCAAGAAGGCTTCATGTCAGAGAACCTACAAGAAAGGTTATAAATATTAGAAATCTTCACTCAGTTAAATAATAAAGTATAAAAAACCCAAACCAAAACTAAAACCAGATCAACATTGCATCGGAGAGTTTGTGAATAATAGTATCTTATCCAAATGCATAACTGCACCGCTGGGGTAGGAACTATGCTTTATTATAGAAAAACCAGAAGAATGCACACAACTGCTCATTAGTTTGGCCCACGTTTTTGTCAATTTACTCTTTTTATCGCAGGCTACTTGTAACAGTTCATTATAAAGATAGCTGTTATCACCACCAAGTACTGAGGTTGCCTAACACTTCCATCTATAAGCTTATGTTTTCAGTGTATTAAAAAATTGCCAGACTTAAACTATTGGGCTGATTTTTTTTTTTTTTTTTTTTGGTGCTGGTTTTCTGGATCAGGTTCAGACATTCTGGATAGTAAAAATAATATTTTGTAATGAAAATAGAGAATTCTGGGGGTCTTCTGTTTGAAGAGAGAAAATGAAGAAAATGGGCTGAGGGTGAGAAGAGGAAGGTACGGGTGGAATGGAAAAGATCACTGAGATCAAGAAGGAAACAGAATGAAGTGTGAAATTTGGAAGGATGAAACTGTATTTTACTGTGCGAGTAAACTGAAACTGGGATTAGAAGCAGTCTGGAAAGTGCACATTTGATGAATGCTCATTCATATTTTTTTAATATATCCTGTGTATGATGAAAGAATGACTATCCCTGGGAATACAGCTATGTTGGATGATACTGGAGCGTAACTATATTACTGTAAGAGAGTGCCTGTTGGAATACCTCTAATTTATTAACTTAGACTTGGAATTGAGAGGAAAAAAATCTCTACTTTTTTTTTTTATTATTCTTCAAATGCAGTACATAACACATGTCACAAGTATTTTCAAGGGCATCATCTTTGGTGGTGGGAGTCTTCCATTAATCTGTACTAGAAGTACTTTCTGGCAGTTACGGTGTTTATTTCTCAGTATTACATGCTGGGGTGTAATATTCAGCAGCTCATTCTTTGGGTGAGCTAAAAACTGAAGACATTTTGAACAGAAACAGGTTTGGAATCTGAACAAAAGAAGTGCAGTCAACGTTTTTAAAGTAATTAAAGGTGTTCTGGAATATTTCACATTTAGTTATTAGATATTTTAAAAGATAGTACTAAGAGGTAATATGAGTAGGAGGAAAGAAAGGAATCTTAAGGAGTCTACATTTAATACACAAAGGCAATACGGATTAAGAAAATCTTGCTACAAATCTGTCTACAAGATTTCTTATTTTGAAGCCAAGTTAAACCTCATTTAAGATAATGCCATCAGAAATAGGAGGCCCAAATGTCCTCAAAATGTTGAATGTCTTTTATATATGAGAAAGAATCTTAATCTATACTGTGTTCTGTGGGAAAAGGGAATGGAGACATAAGATATTTTTCTAACCTTGCTGATCTAGTCCTTTTATATAGTGCTGTGTTCTGTAGCTATTTCACAGAATGGAAATCCCTTTAGCTTTTGCTACTTTTTCCTTAATTTTGTATTTGGAATCCCTGTGCCACATTTATAGGGGATTCAGCTTCCCTCTTGCCTGAAATAAATTAGTCTAATCTATTTTCCTCTCTCTTATTTCAAATAGCAGATGATTATTTTTACTTAGAGCCTGAGAGCTCTTTTAATACACAGAAGTAATTTGCACAGAAGTAATTTGTTGCACAGAAGTAATTTGTTGAGGAAGGCTTTCTTTATCTGTCTGTCCATTTGCTTTACCATGGAGATCTTGAAATGAACACAAGCAATCATGATCTATTTAGAGTAGTTATTTGTTTTCCTTCATGTTTGCCTTGATACTAAGCAGCCCTGAGCTCTAGCATTTGAGCACTTCCCAATACTTTTATCCTCAAATCATCTCGTTGAAAGAGTGAAATATTACCCTCAGCCATGGAATCAATGCATAAGGAAATTACTTATTTAACAATAATTATCACTGAGCCAAGAATTTAAGTTTGTAGTTCTCAACCATCTGTTATTTCATAGGGAATGCACTAAAGAATATCAGCCAGTTTATTAAATAAAAGAAATAAATCTCAGGGAGTTAATAACTGTTTTCTATAGGCAGCATTAAAAGTATTAATTGGAATCACCTAAGTAAATTTGCTAATACAATTGAAAGAAAAAATTCCATTTGGAATACTCATTTGAGATTACGCATTTTGTGTTGCGTGCGGGAAGAGCCTTAATACCCCTCCATCAGCTTGCATTAGTTGATCTGTACATGGGCTCCAGCCCACTCTCCCTAGTGACATTCTGAAGGAAAGGCAGCAGTGAAGACATAACCTTTTCTCCTCATCTTTACTCATTTTTTCCTGGCTGAAGAAAAATAATTTGTACCCCTTGGCCATTTTGATTGAACCAAGCCTACAAGTGTTGAACAATACTTTATAGTATACTTTAAAATGTATGTCCTGTGTAAAGATCAATTACAGTTTTTGTTAATTGTGTTTTGTTTTGGTGACATGGGAGAAATGATTCTGAAGTTTCTTTTTTTCCCCACATGTAGCCAGCTTGTAAAACATAGATTTAAACATAAAGGAGCTCGGAGCACAGAGATTTCATTCTAAAGTTCTGAAATGCTGAAGGTCTAGGGATCGCTCCAAAGAATGTATTGGCTCTAAAACCTTTTGAAGTATATTTGAATAGTTCTTCAGGCAATAAATGACCTGACCGAAAAATTTCCTGTGCTAGTTACAGTGTTCTCTAAAAGCTCAGGGGAATAAAATCCTGCAAAAATGCTTTAGTATCACCTCAGGGGCTGAAAATTGTTTTCCCATACATTAAGAGTGTTAAGTCTTTTGAATGTAGAAACATTGAAATAATTATTAGCTGAATTGTAGGAAGCATTTATAATTATAATTTATTATATATTACATAGTATATAGAATATTTAAAAGTTACTTATTCAATGACAAGGAAGTTCCTATATGGAATTGTGCAAGGAACAAGATGTAGAGAAATTAAAATGGTGAGACTAAAATCTCACATCAAGATACAGCTTTCCAAAGGAAATGTCTTTTGCTGCTTTCACCATGCCATGTTTATGGCAGCTGTTTTTTCTTCTGTCCTGCAACATACGTACAGATCATAGAATCACTTAGGTTGGAAAAGATGCTTAAGTTGAGTCCAACCATCATGTAGCATTTCATTATTTAATAACAAGTGTTACAAAACTCTAATTAAGGTAATATTTCTCAAAGGAAATATATAATCTGTTGTGTGTTATACTTAAAATACTGCAGTTACAACATTGTACTGCCTTGAGCAGGGCAGACCAACTTTAAGATGTGTTTGTGTTTTACCTCCTCCGGTGGCATTGCACCTCAGAGATTAGTGATGCAGCTCTTCTAAAAGTTAGATAGACAAATAAACTGAATCTATTTTGAAAAGGTAAGGAAGACAGTAAGTAAATTGATAATACCTGGGCCTTAAGTTTCTACACAAGCTATACTACTGCTGAAATTATGGGAACCTGCTCAAGTGAGAGCAAGCCCAGGATTTCTCACTTTTATTTTCCCTCAGTCTGTCCGAGAAGCATCAAAATTCATAGACATAATACTATGAAAACAAAGCTGCAGCTGCCTGTCTTCTCTCATCTTCTTGAAGAGTGATTCTCTTGCTATACATTTCATAGAAATTAGTCCCAGTATTTCAGTTGCCTTTATACTACAGCATTTTGTTGTGCAACTCATTAAAACATGCACATGGAGTCTTTTACAGATGAGCTTCGTTGTAATTACCTTGTTACTGTTTTAGATTCTCTCTCACATGGTAAGTAATTTATACTGGACACTAGAAAACCATCTGTACATATTAACTTTCTTTTTATCTAAGGAAGATTCTAGGCTATGTATTTAGCATTTCTCTACAAAAATTTGCACTTAAATCTTAGAATCATAAGATAATTTAGATTGGGGGGATCTCCTGAGGTCATCTTGTCGAATATCCTGCTCAGATTTGTATATACATACAACTTCATTATGGGAGAACAATAGTTTTAATTGTTCCTTAATGTTTATTGCACTTTCATTAATAGTTCGTAAGAACAAAAATGACATTTAATCAAAAGCTGCTTTGCCAGGTATCTTAAACAGGCCAGCCATGACAGATCAATTAATCTATAAATTACAGAGGTTTATCACTGACATGTAATGGAATACCTTATATTCTAATATCACTGCTATTGGTCTGTATTCATATTTTGCAGTTTAAGATATGCTATGGGTTTTGGATAGATGCTATGTATGTTGGGTATTATAAGCACAAATGGATGTATGTCATAAACATAGTGGAATAGATCTTGTCTTCATCTGTTAAAGCTTAATTAATGTTTTTTACAGGTTTAAACCTTAAACTGACATTTGATAACACCTCTGTCCTTTAAATCATCAGGATAATAAATTTTACAGTCTTCTCAGTTTTGGCAACTGTTTTTCAGCTCTGGGTGATGGTTTCTCTAATAAGAGTGCAAGCTCCAAAGGGTTGACCTTATCAGGACCTTAAATGAAAAGTATCTAACAACAGTCCACTCATCTGTGCCTGTTAAGCAGTATTTCTAACTGATAGATCAAGGCTTTAGAGAGCACAGATCCGTGTTATATTCTAAACCTCAGTATTGTGACTTTCTACATCAGATCTTTGTGTGAACTCTGGTATTAATTCCCTTTATACATCATTTTCCCAACAATAAAATAAAATTAAGACTTAACCACATTTAGTAAGTATTTTGAGATTCCTTTTTTGGGGTTTTTTTTGGAAGTATACTTTAGTAAGTATAGGTAGAGGAAGTTGTTAGTGTTTATGAATGAGTGAGGAACAAAATTTGTAAGGCACCTGAGAGCACACCAGACATGGAGAGAAACATTTTGGAGGATTCATAGAAGTAGTTAGTTTAGGAAGCTGCATTGTTATGGAACCATAGAAATCAATAGGAGTTAATAGCAACTCTGTGCATACACTTCTGAAAATCTGCATCTTTAAAAATCTAAACACTTCTGAAAATACATTTTTAGTTCAGGAACTCAGCCATTCAAAATAGATTAGCCAGAAGATGCTGTTATAAAATCACTTGGAGAAAGATGCAGCTCCCTGGGTCTATATATCTCAATTCTTTTGGTCCCCAGGGAAAAATGCCTACTGTCTTAAACTTCTGACCCAGCTGAGAAATGAGGGTGACTCCATGTGATCCTGTCAGGTTACTTTTAAACTGAGAGCTCAGAAACATTTAAAATTTTGTAACACAGATTTCAGAATTTAAATTTTTCCAATGTAAAGACAGCCATTTCTCACTCCAGTTTAGATACCATGTTTTATCGCTCAGAAAGCTTGTTCAGTCTGTATCTTATGGAAAAGAACTCTTATTCTCCATGATCAGAAAGTCTGCAAAAGATTACATTCTTTGCAGGTTGGAGTCTTAGACTCTTACAGTCAAGGTACCTGTTTGTGTATCTGATGTTGATCATGTGCTTTGGTTCAGGGAATTCAATGTGAATGTCTGTATGCAAAAAACAAGGCATAAACTTTGCTTGCTGAAATCAATATGACTTTTACTGATATAAATGGTCTTACATTTATTCTTTGATAATTAAATGGATTGGTAGAAACGTAATGCGAGATTGCTTTTTGGATGCTACATCAGGATTTGAAATGTCAATGTGAATTCCTTGTGGAAAGTTTTTGCAAAGGTCTGTGGTTTGCCTTCATTTCAGAAAAAGTAAGTAGGATATGCAGATCACCTGCATGCTAGGAATGAGCCTAAAGGCAAAAATACAAAATTTGAAAACCAGTGGCGTTTGACAGAATTGCACATAATGCTCTTAATTTCAATTTTCAAAGAAGTTTTTACTGTTTGAAATAGGCTTCTTGTGTGCCACTGATAATTCATGGATTTAATTACCCAAATGATCACTTAAAATGTTAACCAATGTTTTCATGTAATTCAGCACAAAACTGTGTGTATGTTCCTACAGCTGTTACATTGATATCAGTAAAATATAAATTTGAGATAGATGTAAACATAAATATGTTCAGCATGTAGTTTTCTATGTTAATTATGGAGACACATGTAATTTAAATGATGTTTACCTTGTGTATTCTTCACATTGTTAGGAATGTTTAACCTAACTGTAAATATTTTAAAATATATGACTGTGTGGTCTCTTTAATTAGTGGTAAGGTTCTTTTTTTTTTAGTTTGGGGGCTTAGTTTCCCTTTTTATTGTAAGATTATTTTTCCTTATGATTAATTTTAAATAATCATTATGAAGGAATTAAACACACTGGGTTTATTTTTTTTTTTAATGTCTTTCCCAGCTGTAGGTATCCAGATGAAACTTGAATTTTTCCAGCGGAAATTTTGGACTGCAAGCAGACAGGTATATTTTAAAATTTTCTTTCTCACTGAATCCACAAGAGCTTTCTAACTGTGTAGATTATAAATATTCAGGATTTTTTGTCACAAGCAAAACTATTGTAAAGAAACAATGTATTTAAAATAAATAATGGGTAGCTCTTCTAATTTCCATTCCAATTCATCATTACAAAAAAGTTTGTTCAATGGTCAAACCCAGTTGCTTCATCCTGTATTTATGGAAACAAGTAGGAAGATTATTAATTTTAGGCCCAATATATAAGGAGTTACTTTGTTGGCCTGACACACGTTGATTTTCTCCCTCAGAAAAAGTTTAAACAGTAAACCAAACTGTGATACTTGTTTTCAGTGATAGCAGAATTACGCCTTCTCACTTACTTAGGACCTGTCTTACAATATTAGACTCATAGAATACCAGGTTGGAAGGGACCTCAAGGGTCATCTGGTCTGTCCTTTCTTGGCAAAGCATGACCTAGACTAGATGTCCCAGCATGCTGACAAGCTGAATCTTAAAAGTGTCCAATTCTGGAGAGTCCATCACTTCCCTGGGAACATTATTCCAAATGCCTGATTATTCTCATTGTAAAAAATCTTCCCTGTGTCCAGTCAGAATTTCCTCAGGAGTAACTTGTACCAATTACCCCTTGTTTTTTTCATCACAAAAGCCTAATGAAGTTATTGAATATTTAACTTAGAATGTTCAGGGTATAGAACTTGCACTAACTGAAGAGAATAATCAGGTACTTTCAAAAGATTAGAAGATGCTATCCCTATTTTGAGAATAGAACTGTGTCAGAAAATAAACACTAAAATGCACCCCACCCCTACTGGAAAATTTTGTATTCTCTCTGCAAGTACTCTCCAAGCTTCTAATGCATGAAGGAGATTATGGTGTTTAAAACAGTTGAATTTGTTACAGTGTGAATGCATCCTTTTTCTGCAGGCAGAAACAGAGCAGGATTGGGGAATAGATTTAAAACTTTCCTAGTCAGTTTTAGAATAATTGCTGTCAGATAAAAATGTAATCAATATAAATTTCTTTATAATTGTGCTCATATGGGGGTTTAAAATGTCATTTTTTGTAATCATAAAACAAGAGGTGAAAATGTTTTACGGATTTTTTTTATATCATCTCTAGTGTGCATCTCTCGATGGCAGATGTGCTATAAGTTGTGATGATGAAGTAAGTATTTAACATATATTTTCTTCCATTTATACCTCTGCTGCAATAGAACATAATGTTAAGGATTTTATTTTGAACATCTCATTGTGTATTAAAATCTCCTACTGTAATTTGGAACCACCTTCTATATGTACTATTTAGATAGCGAGACATTTTTTATGACTACTTACAAACATCCATTTAATTACAAGGTTGACACCAATACCTCAAATGTGCATTGTAATAACTTATACTTTGTGAATCCAGTTTAAGAAATAATTTGAAACTGTTTTAAGGCATTTTTTACTACTTTAATTTTAGAAGCTAATCGTTGATGTTCACACTAGAATTAGATGTGAAGTCAGATTTGAATTTGCGAAGGACTAATACATGAATAGCACTTTGGAAATAAAAAAAAATAAATAACCTTTGGCTTAATGAACTCAAAGTATCTAATGGTATAAATAATAGGAAATAAAATTTACAGTAAGCCAAAATGCAAAGGCCTGATAATCATGCCATCTTTAGCAATGAAATGGACCTTATGAGTCAAAACAAAGTTTCATTTCTTCTGCATTTCTTGCTGTAACAACTTACAGACTCTTCCATTTAAAGCATATGTCATTTTAGTCATTAAGTAAACTTTTCCATACATGAAGTAATAAAAAAAACCTGAAGCAGATTCCACCCAGGTGCAGGGGAAAGTGCTTACCTAGCCCAAATTCCAGGCTGTCATTTGCATATTAACCAATTTTGAGGTGAGCACATTATGTTTATTACCCCATTCTCCAAAGAGTAATCAGACATCTATTGAAAAAGGAGGTTTTCCAACTGTTAATTACCTCAGTATTGTGGCCTTGCTTTACTGTACCTTGCTATAGACTTTATGTGCAAGCTTTACCTTGAATTGTTTCCAGCTGCTTTAAGTATTTTTTCATCAATGGGTTTGCAGTCATAACCAACCAGCTTGAGAAGTATAACTGCAGGTAGTCTGGGTAAAGTTAGAGTGTTGTGTAAACTGTCCTCCTTGTTTAACCTAAACCTCCATGCTTTTGGGATTAAAGAGTGGACAGATTGCTTCCTTCATTTGCAATAGCCTTTATGATAGAATAGTAATGTCACATAATTTCTTGTGCAAAACATGATCCTGCTGCAAAGAAAATACCTGCTGAACAGTTATGGTATAAACTAAAGCATTTAAAAGTAAGTATTAAGGCATCAGTGCGAATAGAGTGGTGCAGTTGTCATTCAGAGAATTAGTTGATGAGTTTGTGTGATACTTTTGATTCTAAAATACAGAAGTACAATCAATTAGAACTACTTTTTTTTTTTTTGTATGAGCCCTTTGAATTTGCTTGTTTCTTGTTTTCCTGATGTCTTATATTTTACTTTAACACTCTGCTTTCTTTCTTTCTTGTTTTTGGTTTCTTAACCCGTATTACATTCCATTAATACTATTGTATACTGGAGCTGTGACTTGAACTTCATCAAAGTTGCTGTAATTCAAATGTGTTCTTAGACCTCAGTCAACATTTTTGCTGTGTTTATTCTGGACTTCATGCCTACTCTGTTTTACAAGCTCAGGGACTCTCCACCTATGGAACTTTCCCCTTGAAATCCGAAGTTCACTAAACTTGAACCTTTGGCCAAACCCGTGCATATAGTTCACTGCCAATAGCTTTGAAACTTTGTGAATGAAACCACTTTCATACAGCTCTACTCTATGCAAATGCTGCTGTCCCATGCCTTTTGCTTGAATCTGAAATCTCTGTTTAGGATTTGCTAATGGCAGGTAAATGCACCCGACTGTCCTTTGTCAGTGCTAAATTTAACTTACAAACTGTTTCTTTAACGTAGTGCTGAATATTGAAAGTTATTTCTCTTGCTGGTAAGCAGGTAAATGCTGCTGAATGAATATTTTTCAACTGTTAGTGTTTCTAAAATGGATTGAAATAGAAAACCCTCTTATCTTCATATTCCTCAAGAAAGCTAGAGATTCTGCCTGTTGTGTTATGCCTGTTTCCAATAATAATGCTGAAAAATCGTTATATCTTAAAATTCTGAACACTGCTAGTGAATGACTATGGCTTAGAGATTTGAGACATGGCCACTAATTCTTGAATTGAGCCAGTGTTTCCCCAACTGCATATGATCCATTAACTATGAAATCAAACCTATACTTTTTCGTGTCCAGTATAATTGCTTTTATTTATTTTCTGTACTGTGGATAAATATTGTTTCTAAAGCACTATCTTTAGATTAATCTTTCATGCATGAGGACTGTAAATATGTATCCTAAAAAGAGCTCTTTGTTGACTTAGCTCCTCTCCTAATAAAGTTAGTGGGAGGTTTATGATTGGCTGTGGGGAGGGCAGTGTTCTGGTATTACAGTCTACTTCTGAAATTCCACCCTTCACACACCATTGAGGTTAAGTAGCTGCCTCTTCTGAATGAGTTCGCTTTACTCAGTTCTTTGCCAGCATCAGCAGCTTTTTACATTGCATTTGCCAATTTTTGTCTTTCTAGCAGATCAAAGGTTGGAAATGAGTTGGTTCAACTTCCTTTTTGACAGGTTTTCTGTCACTGGGGGTGTCTGTAGCTTAGGTTCCCCTGTTAAAATGAATATCCTTCATTTGTGTTAGGGAATGATGTTCTTTCCAAACCTTTGCCAGATTTGGGCTTCTTTGCTTTTTTAAAAACTAAACTTCAAGCCAGAATTTCTGCAAATCTCTCCTCTTCTTCAGCCCTACAGAACAGTACTAATTTGTGGCCAAAATGAGAATTAGCCACATCTAAGCTTCTCTTGAAAAATCAGACTGAATTTTCACAAGTTCTTGCACAACTGCTACTGCCTGGAACTGCTTTCCTCTCTAAAAAAAAGCAGAGAGATTTTTCTGGATGTGCAGTGTGAAGCAGAAAGCATATTTTATCCTGTCTCTGTGCAGCCCATTTGCAGCAGGAAGGGTTTCAAATCAGGTGAAGCCATGACAGTTCCTATTTTGGAAGACATCCTGCGTGTTTGGCTTTGTTTTTGCTTTTTATACACGTGCCACAGAAAATTCACGAAAGAATGATAAAATGTTTGCTGATTTAGACCAACAATAGAAATAAGTTAAAGATTTAACACTGAGTTAACTATTTGGAAATACTGAAGAGAAACTGAGTTTTGTCAACGTTTGAGTTGAAGCTTATGTTTAAATTCTGAAGCACAGTAATTAAAACTTGGCCTGTAGCAAGTAATTCACTTGGGGTTAAAGTAGTGCATGTGTGTATGGAGAGAAGCACTGATTTGGGTTTACCCTGGTTTATACAGTTCATGTGTCTGACTTACGAAAAGCTAACAGTCCTACCTCTAAATCCAGTTCCCAATTAAAAACACAATTTGAAAAGCTTTAGGAGACCTGTGGGGCCCCTTTTGCAGAAGTTTCTGGTCCCATCCCCCAATGAACAAATTAAAAAATATTACCTGGTCCCCTGTTGGTCCTGAGGCTGACACTGTGTTTTCATTAGTACATCATTAGACTAATGACATTGTGCTGATGTTTTTCTCCACACACAGGAGAAACCATCAGGAGCAAAAGTTCTATACCTTTGCAAACTTAGTTATAAGTAAAACTTTAAACAACAGATTATAAAAACACTGACCTTGTGCTTTTTAAGTTTGTTTATAATTATCTTATATCCTCCCTTTCCCTACACATCTTTGTTTTGCATGAAACAAATGCATAAAAATTAAATCAGGTAACATCCCATACGTTGAGACTACATTCACTTAGAAGTTATGTAAGCTGTTATAACAACCTGAAGGCTTTACTCCTTTAGAAGTCACTTAAAATTTGAGTAATTAACTTCTTGCTGTATTCTAAAAAAAATAAATCATATTTTATTATTTTTCAGGCAATCAACTGTTACCTAATAGATAACAATGGATTTATTTTAGTGTCTGAAGACTATAGACAGGTAAGTGAGAGATTTTTGTTCAATTATCTCATATAACACATTAATATAAAATTACTTGTTTTTTAAATAAGCCATTATCTTAAAATGTTAAGGAAAAAGTAACATAAAATTTAAAAAATTCCTTCAACAAAGAATGTAAATTGTTTTTCACAGGAGCTCACTTTCTGTCTCCCACTGGGTAGGCTCTGCTATTAAACTCATAAATGTTCTCTTAAAGGATTCTTTGCTTCAGAAGTATCTGTCTTCTGTAAGACATATTTACCCCAAGAGAAGACGATTTTCTGTGGCATTTTTGCCACATGAAAAGGATGGGGAGAGAGGGTGGGAGGATGCTGCGAACAAAGAAATTTTACATTGAGACTTGAGATAATGAAATGTTACAGGGCTGTTAGCTAAGGAGTTTGTTTCCTGAAGTGGATTACAGTCATTGAAGGATTAAAACTGAGCACTCAACACAACAGCAACTCACAACAGAGAGCACAAGGATCACTATTAATAAGAAAATAATTTAAAACAGTAATTTGCTTTGTCTTCATGGAAAATTGTTAAAAAATGAAAGTATAATGGCTAAATCCTGCAAACAGTATGAATGAACCATCACTATTCCCATTAACTTTTGCCTGCAAACTGCTGGGATGGTGTCCCAGTTATGCCAGAATTGTCTGAAGTTCGATTGCTTTTATGTGTTGGGATTGTGAAAATATCCACACTCGTACTTAGCCCTCAGGTGAATTAAATTTGTTATGACAAAGTTGGTTGCTAATTGCTCTGAGTGACTGCAAAACTGACTGGGGAGGAGATAAACTTGAAATGAATGCCAAAAAAGAAGCCAAAATGAGCATTTTCTTTAAAATTAAAAGTTTGAATTATTGCAACCTTAAATCTGACACTTCTGAAAGTAAAAAGACACAGATATTTTTCACCTTTGCATAGTGCAAAAGTGATTGCATGCTGCCTCGTGATCCCTCTTTCCCTTGTTCCATTTTGGATGAAACTTTGGAAAATCAATTAGCACATAATAAACAAGGGAAATAAAATTTTTCTGAAACTATCATCCTTTCAATGGTACCAGAGCATTAACAGTTAAGCAAGCTGCACTGTCATGCAATAGTCATTCTTCATATGTTATCTTATAGGTAAAGCCAAGCAGCAAACTTGATTATTTTGTCTTATTTTATAAAATTTATTGCTTTCGTCCCTTTAGAATATGAAGCATGTTCTGAATATAATTCTAGGATGTATCCTTCCCCAGGTAGTATGAACTAAACCTAAAAATGTAGCATTGCTTAAATATTAACTACAATATGTTAGAAGCAGCCGCTTTTTGTTTTGTTTTTTATTTTCCTAGTATCTCCCTATCAAATCTGTATTTTCTGCTTAGTTGATGAATGAACTAAGAAAAACACTCATTGCAGCATAATCTTGTCTCATTATTCCTCCTATTGTTATTATTCACAGGTACTTAATTGTGACTTGTATAACTCATTTGGTAGTTGATAGTTGGCTACAGTCAATAAATATGATTAGACAGAGATTTCTTCTTTGGTAGGTTACCTGACACTAGCCATTAAATGTTTGTGTAAAGAATATAGTGTGAACAACTGCTGTACCAGAACTAGGCTGAAAATGTGTTATGACTTAATTTTTCGTTAAGGCGGATCTAAACCAAAGATGGACAGTAAAGTTGTCTGTATATAACGCTATTGTAAGATCATGATAATTACAATAGTGTATATTTATATATGTATGTATGTGTATATACACCGTACGTATCGTAGATAGAGAAGGGGTAGGGAAGTGTTATGACGCATTATCAATTGTTCTCCTATCTGGGGTGGCTTCAGCACTGTTTTTCTGTGGACTTCCAAAAGTGCCCTGAACTGCTCCAAGAAACTTAACTGGGGGAAGTGTAATTCTTCATCTGATTTACAACTAAATCCTAACATACTAAAAAAATAATGATAATCTGGCTGTTCCTGCTTTGGAAGATAACTAGCATTTACAAATGGAGCTTTTGTGGAAAGAACTGTCACTGAAATGTCTTTATAAAGACTGAAGCACAACTTGATAAATCAGGTTTATTACTATCTAAGGTTCTACTAGTCATTTATGGTTTGGGCTTTTTGATATTGACTGCCTCTCCAATACTTAGGATAATGTTTCTTCATTCGTCAGCTACACTTTTGAAGCTAGCATTTTAGTCACATAAGCTAAAAATGTTGCTTTTATTTCTAAGGGACTTCACACACCCCATGTTTTGAAAAATGTCCCAAATTTCCCCCTGAGGTTTTTTTTTTTTTTTTTAAAAAAAAAAAGGGTAGTACATGCTTTTTAGGGAGGAATGCCTTTTTTCAGCTAGGGCTGTAACTTTTCTGCGTGCAAACTCCCAGGTGCATATTTGAGGTCAGCTAAGTTCCTTGTAATGGAATTGGGGCTTAGTTCATACAAAACCTATGGAATCCATGCAATTTGAGAGTGTAGTGCCCTTTCCCCCCCCATAAATTGTGGGATTTCTCCCTTTAAACAGTGCAGAGAACAGACCAAATCCTTCTGGGAATTGAGGCTCTAAAATAAAAAATGTCTTCCCAAACTAGAAAAAATCTGTACCTGCAAGATTTTCCACTGTCATGTGAATGGCTGAGGATGATGGAGTCGCTTCCATATTGTATACCAAATTCATAACATGAATGTTTGTTTTCTCAACAGAGATTTGTTTTTATTAGTCCATATCTAGGACAAAATGAGTAATTCATCAGACTGAGTGGTTTTAAGTATGAAATGACTCTGAATGGAGTTAAAATTTATAGGATTGATGAAATGTACTGTTCCAGCTCCTTAAACAGGTCATGCAGGAATTATAAACAATGCTTTTTAATGGCTGTTTATGAAATCCTCTCACAACCTGTTCATATCTTTTTTGAGTAACATTTTAATCACAATGGTTTGTGATCAGATTAGTGTGTATTCTTTACAAGCTTTAGGTTTGGATGGCTTTTATTTCTGATATTAGATGTTATGTAATGTACCTCAATATATTGTTTAAGCTCTCACATCTGCTCAGGAGTAATAATGTAATCTGTATAGCTTGCCATGACTGTGAAGTACTCTTCAGTTTTTTATGTAGCAGTAGTCCTGAAAACCTATCTATGTATCTGTCAAAACCACTCTTGTCAGATTCTAGAATATGCCAGTTCAAATTGCATCCAGTGTTGTTTTGCATTTATCTACCCTTCCGGTAATTTCTGGCATTTTCCTGTTACAGACTGGTTACTTTTTTGGGGAGGTTGAAGGGGCTGTGATGAACAAGTTATTAACAATGGGCTCATTTAAGAGGTAAGAATTAACTCAACTTTCTATCTCTTAAAAAATGTTGTAACAAAATGAAATAAAACAAACCCAAAGCCATGCAAAAGAATGCCAGGACTGGCCGTGTGACTGGATTCTCATTTATACCTCTTTTCCATATGATCCGAATGTAACTCACATTCTGTGTTAGGAGTATTGGAGGCAGCCTACAGTGAGTTTCTTGTTAAAAGAACAGTTTATTTGACTATGATGCTAGAACTGTGTGCCTCTCCTCTTCCTGCTGTGCTCAAGTGGAAAAGGGATTGGGCCATATGTACTGCTGAACAGTTTTAAATGGCTCTAAAGCAAATCACTGATGTAACATTAACATTTTGACCTGTGAAAAGTTGGAGATAGCTCAAACTAGGCAGTGCAAAATGCCCTACTGTTAAAGGGAAAGAGTGTTCTGCCAGTAATTCATTTTCATTCACATGCTAAGTCACCTTTGAACATTGCTGTGACTATTGACCTGGTCTTACTATCATGATGACAATAAAAACTAATAGTGATTTTATGTATTGCCCTTTAAAATAAATTATGCATCCCGGGGAAGTAAGAAAGAACTTTAACCTGTAACTCAACACTGGAGTCTTCATGGCTTTCACATGTTCTAAGAACTGTTCGTTGCCACTTTGTTCTCTTATAGCATGAGAGAAGTGATGACTGTATATACTAGACTTTTCCCTTTTCTTTTCCTGTGCATTTCTAGTATAAAAGAAAGACATATCACTGATCCCTTCAACCACTGAATTAAATTATTTCATGTAAGGATGTATACAGAGGCCCTCAAACCAGATGGTTTGTGTGCTTCCTTGGTAAACCAGCTCTCTCAAAGGCAGAAAGCTTTCTGTGCTGCCTCTGCACGTTATAACTGGATACCACTCCCAGTAAATAACTGACCTGAAATGGAAAGGTCTAGTACTCACTGAATCATCCCAAATTCTGGTTTTCTAAGGGTGGCAACCTTTTTTGTGTTTACCACTGCATTCTTAATGTATGCTGTAGAAGGAAGTGAAGTAATACATATTTATAGACTGGTTTCTATGATGAAAAGATCTGTTTATACAAGAGATGAAGCATTTAATGCAAACAAAAACATGCAGTCAAAATCAGGGGATAATGCTTTAATTCATCCCAATTTGTTTTGTCCTGCATAGCAAAGCATTTCAAACAGAGTATCTACTGAACAATCAATGGTAGTAGGCACCACAATTGAGAAAACAAAGACTGCATGGCTTGAGTACTCCATCTAAACTGCAATGGGTGCCAATTTGGCATGGATCATTGGCTTATGATTTTGCTGGTCTTGAGCTCCAAGGGAGTTACAGATAATGAAGCCACTAGCTCAGTGCAACTGAGCTGCATGCTAAAGAAAATGTAAACACAATGAGCCGATTATTTAAACACAATAAACTGGCCATTGCCAATCAGTTAAAAATGGGAGAGAATCAAAGTGGTGTAATTGCACTAAATGAGCCACCTGCTTTTCCTGCTGTACAGCAGATAGCTGTGTAGAGCAGCAGCAACAACAAAAAATATTGAGCTCTGCTAGATCAGACCTTTAAAATTATTCCAACAGTATGAAGAAGAAATCTTTGCTGGCTCTCATGAAAAATAGTGAGACACATTTTCCATATTTTTGAGATTACTCATTTGTTTGGGTGAGGTTCTGTTTTGTTTTTCCAAAGCTTATTTTATATAGAATAAGAAGAAAATAAAAAAAGCATTGGTTTAATGCAAAAATCTATTGGTGGCCAAATCTATTACCAGTACCATTTCCCTGACAGCACAATACAGATACTGCATACATTATACTTGTCATTGTTGCTCTTACCATGAAGACAAAATCAGAAAGCCAAGGTCTGTTTGTTAGCATTTCATTCTGATAATGTCCAGAGCCGTCCTTTCTTGCCATTTGCTTCTTATATGGCATCTACTGTCCAGTAGGTGAACTATATGGCTTTGCCCCTTGTCCTGCTCCTTTTAGTTTAGAAGTAGAAGGTTCTATGAGGCTTGATCTCCACTGCAGTTATTACTGAATTCCCCAGTACCGTGAGGAATGGAGGTCCTTTCTTCCTTTCACACCAATAAGCTGAGTGACACTGCAGATACGTGCTACCACCTCACCAATTCATGCCAGTTTTCAGGCTCTCTTTCCACAAAAGGAATGAAATAACCCTTTGTGCAGTCTCTCAACTACCACTAATTTGGAGGGATATAGAAGTTCTTTTTAGGTTTGAGCTGGAAGTGTCAAACAAAAGGAGGTTGTTTGCTGCTGAATATATTTCTTTTCAACCTGCAGCAGGATGAAATTCAATTTTTGTGTTCGCTGTTTATTTTTTAAAGTGAACTTAAATACCTCCTTCCCTCCTCAATTTCTTTAAACTCAGTACTTCTTTTGAATAATGTGTACGTATGTATGTATGTATATTTTCTTAGTTTACGGGTTTATATTCAGGAAGAAAAATTATATCAGTGCCTCCACAGCTACGTGACATATTCTATGATTTCATTTAGCAAAATGATGTTTATCTTATGCCTTGAATATTGCACAGTTAAATAATTTAAATATAATTTAAATTTATTATTAAATAAATTAGGATGTGCTTATGGAAAAGTATCTGCTTCACATAACTTAGAAAAAAGTTTCTTTACATTTTCCTAGTTTCCTCAACACGTTGTTTACATAAAAACACTGAAAAAAAAATAAATTAAACTGCTCAAAGCATGAAAATTTAAAAAAACCCCAAACCCAAACAACCCCACAGTAACATTAGAAAAATTAAGGGCTATTACAGCAATAAGATCCCCAAAGAAATGAATTTAATAAATTTGTAAGAGAAAATTAAATCTCTTTACTTCAAAACACTTTCAAAACTAAGCAATTCCATAAGACATATATGGAAGTAGCATCATTTCCTCTTAACTGTTCTGTTTCCACCAGGCATCCTCTTGGCCTGTGAAGAAGAATCTATGCTTTTGTGTTTAATCATTTTATCAGGATATGACTGCAGTGGTGTACCCCTGAATTCCAGCTTTCCTAGATGCTAAAGCTCACTCTAATAAAGTTCTTGTTGCTTTGAGATCTTCTCTTATTTCTCAGTTTTCCTTGCTCTGTTCATACTGATTCTTGTTTTTCTTAGTGAAGAGCACATGCTGTTCATGCCCCTATGGCATGGTACAGTCCAAATCTGTCCCTGTCCCTGTGTTCTCAAAATGCATGTACATAGAGGCAGACTTCATCTCTTTGTCTTGCTATATAAGCAAAAACTAGCAAGTGTTTTGTCTCCAGGTTGTAAGATTTTAAAAAAATGCAGAACTCTTTACTAAGTTACTTGCAAAGAGCAGAACATTCTTAAGGCCAAACCATGAAAACAGTAACAAGTTGCTCACCAACAGGACACTGAGGCAGTACAGCCTTTCAAATGAAGGTTGTTTTTCTTTTTAGTTTAGGCTATTCTTTCTTATTTAAGCTTTTTTTTTTTTTAAATCTTAATAAAATATTCTTAAATTCTTTGTGAAGGTGTTAAGTGGATATTTATATTTAACATTTGTGTTATTTTCATGTGGATTTTTACAATCATTGATTTGACCTATTCGGCAATGTTTCTGAATGTAGATGTATACTTTGGAGAAGATCAGTGATAGATTGCAGGAACAATTCATATTGGAGTTAGCATATTTAATATTGGAGAAATGCAACTGTGAGGTAGCAGCTCTGCAATGTAGCGGTTCTTATTAAAAAAAAAAATCCCTAACTTGAGTGATTATTTATTTAATGCAAGAAAAAAAAATATGCTCAAAATATCGTCTATGTTTATGGCATAAATACCACAAAACATAGTCAGATAGATGAATAGGCATTTTTTTGGATGGGTAGGCAGAAGCCATTCAAGGTAGAAAAATGAGCAGTCTGTTTCCAATATGTATCTTCTGTATTAGCTGTCATGTGCATTGCAAAGCAAGTGTGAGGCCTGCACCCTTAGTCTTTGATTTCTAAATGAATGCTATGTGATTGTACCACCCTGAAGAATGACATTCCATTTTCATTAACAAAATAGCTGTCAGAAATGCAATGATATAGCAGACTGCCTCGTACAGGTTTACAAGTAGGTACAAAAGAACCAAGTAGTATCTGTAACTTCCCTCTTGTCATTATTGACAAGAGCTCTGCTCTAACATTTTTTTTTCCTTTCGTTTAGAAGATGTGCATCTGATATATGTGCTTTGAAAAACCCACACTGCTGTGTGGTGTATTTTCTGCTAATATTTTGTCCATGTGACATCTAAAATTAAGGTCTTAAAGCTGAGTTTTGTTGAGTTAGAAGTTATATCTCTGTAGAGTTGTTAGAGTTTATATCTCTGTAAATATTACATTTTTAGAGTTATATTTCTGTAAATATTACCACTAATTTAATGCAGTTTATTAGTATGTGGGAATCTTTCTACACACTTATGGAGAAACCCAGGCATGTGTGCTATCTAAACGAGTTGTCATTCTGTATGCTGTAAATACAGGTTGAGTTGTAGTTTTATACGTTACGCTTTGGAGCATCTTGGCAAATGGGAATAGCTGAACAGCAAGGGCAAAGATATGTGATGACAAGTGGTTTTTTTTGTCAAAATGCTGTAATTTATTTTTATGCTTTTCATTGATTTTTTTCTTGGTGGTGAAAGGTATTAGTCTGACAG
Source organism: Coracopsis vasa (assembly GCA_026283785.1). Classification (NCBI taxonomy): domain Eukaryota; kingdom Metazoa; phylum Chordata; class Aves; order Psittaciformes; family Psittacidae; genus Coracopsis; species Coracopsis vasa. The sequence goes on from JANHGB010019685.1 coordinate 28,977, forward strand.
CTTCTGAACCCTATTAATCTGTCAGACAACGAAAGTGGGAGAGCCAGAACAGCAACAGTATGAGATTTCTTACACTGTACTGGTACCTCCCTACAAGGACCCTCTCTATATTTTAGAACCTAGTTAATTCTTCATACCATTCAACGCTGTCCTTCCTTCCCCTCCTTGCCAGAATGCCAGAAAAGACTGCATATCTTTTGTCTGAGTTAATGAGCATTTTTCCACTGCATGTGAGCTGTAGTCATCATTAATTTTTACATAGACTACTGAATAAAGCATAGTATCAATAGTTAGGGCTTCCTATATTATTGGCTTCTTTTGCATGATGCTTTGGAGCACTTCCTTTTTTTCTATGGACTTGACATTTACTTCCATAGTAAGAAGCTTATTATTCCTACACATTACATGAAAAACCCCAAATCTCAAAGTGTCGTGGTTTAAGCCCAGTCGGCAACTCAGCCACGCAGCCCTCGCTCATTCCTCCCGCTTCCTCCCCCCGCTCCCAGAGGGATGGGGAGGAGAATCAAAAGAATGTAACTCCCATGGGTTGAGATAAGAACAGTCCAGTAACTAAGGTATGACACAAACCACTACTGCTACCACCAATAATGATAAGGGAAATAACAAGGAAAGAGAATACAACCGCTCACCACCCACCTACCGATATCCAGCCCGACCCAAGCAGTGATCTAGCTCCTCTGGGTAACTGCCACCAGTTTTATATACTGGGAATGACATGCTGTGGTATGGAATACCCCTTTGGCTAGTTTGGGTCAAGTGTCCTGTTTCTGCTTCCTCCTGGCTTCCCCTCCTCCCTGGCAGAGCATGAGACTCAGGAAGTCCTTGGTCAGAGTAAATATTACTGAGGAGCAACTAAAAACATTGATGTTATCAGTGCTGTTCCCAGGCTGAAAGTCAAAACCACAGCACTGCACCAGCTACTAAGGAGAAAAATGACTGCTACTGCTGAAACCAGGACAGTTCCCTTCATCTTTCAAATCCACACCAACAATTTTAAAAGTCCAATTGTATGTGACATGATGGAAACAAGTTTCTTTAAATAGAGCTTAATAACCACCCTTAGAGTTTCTGCATAATGGTGCTCACTCCAGAAGTGTATACTGCTTCCAAATGGAACATACAAACATTTGAATCACCATTTGTGTCCAGAAGAGATACTGCCTGAGTAGTTATCAGTCTCTTTCAGTGACACATGCAGTCCAAGCAGAGCTGGGAGCTGCTCCTACTTTTACCTCCATATGGGAGAAAGCAGCAGGGCTGGAGGTACACCTTCTCCTGTAAATGTTCCTGGTGCTGCTTTGTTACATGTTTAATGTGACACATGAGCAAATATAAACTGGGGAACCCTTAAGCAGTTCAAGGTAGCAGGGCTCACGCATAGAAAGACAGTAGTCATTACATGTCACAACCTTAGTAAACTGCACATATTGTTTCACATTACACTACAGACAAACTCTGTTTGGTTGTTTGGGTTTATTTATGTCCAGAACATGCTTGTCTAAAGTGAGTATTCTTTTCAAGATAACCCACCTGAAGAGCCGTACAAATGCAATAAGCAATGCTAGGTCTGTAGTCTTAAGGGATACAGAAGTTCATTAACTGAGTAAACAATGTTAAACTTCAGCAAAAATACAGAGGTAATGAAATTACCAATTAATACTGGAATGTGTTAACCTACTATACACATCACAGTTAAATAATCTTCCTGTACCTGAGCTGAATGATAAAGAATAACTTCTTTTTATTCTACCTGTACGTATGCAGAGTTATATGACTCACTCTCTTTGCAGCAAGGAATGGCTTCCCTGTAAGACGTGGCAGAAAATCACATTTCTGATTAACATTATATCAGAATAAATCTAGATGTACACCCCTGAAGTCCTTAGTATTATCCCAAGTTTACATTAGCACAAATAAGTTGCCAGTCTGACAACTCCAGATGAGTTTACAAATACAACCTATAAATGAAAAATATGATTTCTAAGACAGTCATGAGCCAAGAAGTTGAAAAATACCAAGATTTCAGATTGTCTGAAGCAAAAAGATACATATTTCAGTTGGTAAGATTTTTAGATTAAATATTAGGAAAAAACCCACACAGCTTCATTATGAGAGTAGTCAAACACTGTAACAGGCTGCTCAGTGAGGCTGGGAAATCTCCATCTCCATTCTTGGAAATACTTGTTTCTTCACTGAATGAAGTCCTGAGCAATGTAACTTGGCCCCATTTTGAGTAGGGCATTGGATCAGATGACCTCCAAAAATCTCAAGACATATATTGTTCCTAAACTCATACACCTCTATCCAAGAATACAAAAATCTGAGTCAGTGTTTGCTATGTGTGCAAGTTCACTGCAAGGATTCTAGAAAATAGGTATGGAAAGTACACTTTCCATATTGAAATTGCCTTTACACTGCCTCTCCTAGGGAGCAGCAGAATCTTGTCATAAACCAGGATTCAGATGCACTGGAGCAACATGTTTCATGACTTCCAGATTAGAAGGATAAAAAAAAAGCACAGGATCTGGTTTATTTTGGTATCCCCACAGCTTTCTCCTAGCCTTACAAGAACTTTAGCTTCAGTGCTTAAGATTTTCAAAGCTGTAAATATAATATAGAGCAAAAGCCTGCACACATTAATGCCCTTGATAAAGTTTCTGTTGATGCTGGGGCACAGAATCAGCCCTGGAGATACATTTTCATAGTCATTTTATCAATTATTGTTTCTAATTATAATGAATTTACATATTCTATACAAAACAAATACATGTTACATTTATCCATGTTTATAGTAATAAAAGTATTTTAAAAATTAACTGAGAAGCCACAGAACATGAAGATGGTAAGTCCCTATAATGTAGTTTACCCAAAACTAATAATATTTCTTTAATTTGATCTAAATAGCAATGATGCTAAGTGAACCACAGGTTATAAAGTTCACCCATATATTTCCAGTCTTTCAAAATTAATTGGGTGACAAATGATTGCATTATTGAGCTCTAATTGCTTTAAAAAGCATGTAATAGATCAGCTGCAAAACCAAAGACATCTTACCATGGTACTGCTTGAATTGATTCAATAGCTACTTCTGAAAAGCAAATACACAACAGCTGTTGCACATTTTTGTTCACCTGATGCAAATTTTGTTCCTCAACTCTAAGATTTCTTTTAAGTTGAAGCTGTGTGGTGATCTTTTACGAAGTTCCACTTCAAGTATGCAACTACTGAATTGCTCATCCCCATGCTTACTTAGATTTCCCTCAGTAAGTAACAACTATTTTAAAGCAAATATTGCTTTAAAAGTTAGTATTTGTTAAATAATCTATGTTTTGGCCCCCAAATACATAATTTTTCATTTGTCTATCTGTTTGTTCCCAAAATAGGAACAGTAACTTTATAAAGCATTCATTTTCTATTCATGGTATTATTAAATGCCTGAGGCAGTGAAAATTTTCAGCAACTTTAACACAAACCCACACAAAGATAGAAACAGAAACTTTGGCATCATTTGATCTACTGCATGAATATTCACAGCAATGAAATTTAAATTATCATCCAACAGAATATCTGAATAAGAAATTAAATTAATCTATTGCCATGAAGGAGGTGTATATTTAAGTTCTGGAGTAAGTTCATGCTCATCTTCTTGGTCTGTCCTTTTTTAAACAATTCTACCTAGTAGAAAATAAATTTAAAAAACCCCAAACAACTGTGGGTTTTGTTTCTTTTTACCGTAGACTTCCTGAATTTGTCCAAACAGATATGCAACATCAAAATGCATAGAGCGCTTTTTTTTTTAAGTCTTGGGACAGCATGTTTTTACTTAGCTTCAGTTACTGAAGCAATTAATTCATATTGACTTCATGTCTAATTCAAACAAAGGAAAAACCCCAAACCAACAAACAAAACAAAGAGATCCAACCAGGATCTCCCTGGTGTTTTCTATAAGCTCTTGAGGTGGACTTCTTCCCTGGGATCTCCATCTCTATTAGAAGTGATCTATCCAGCAAAGCACTGACATATGTGTCCATGCTCAACCCAATTTCATAAACAACTGCAGTGTGTTCTTACGCACTACAGAGATCACTGAAACTTAAATGTGTACTTACATGAATTTCTTTGTGGATTCCTTAGTAAGCAAACCACATCAATGCTACTATTATGCTTTTTAGCATTTATGAGGTACTAGAATTTGTAATTACCATTTCTGATGGTCTTGATTTTCTACTGTTGGCAAACCTTCATTGAACAGACTGATTATGTAGTACCAGTGGATCAACACAACAGAGCAATATAGTACAAATGAATAAATATTGTCTAATGTATACTCTTTTTCATTAGAGAAACAAACAAAAAGAAACTTCTATGTTGTAACTTCCACATACCTTACTTTAGGGCCATTTGAAGATCTTCTTTGCTACATCTTACTAAAATCATGTCTGAACCTACAAGTTATTTCACACCTTGTGTAAGACAGGTACCTTGGCCCATCCCTTGGATAAGAGCAGTTCAAAACTTACCTGGGAGAGAACAGACAACATACAGCCCCTCTTGATTCACTGAGCCATCGCTGGCATTCAAGGAGAGCAAGTGGGAACAAAATACCTCTAGAAACAGTAAAGCTGTAGGCCATGCAGTCCCTTTTCCAGTCTAGCAGAGCCCAAACCAGTATCTAGGAAGGGTTGTTTGACATTTTATGGCTGCAAAATTGTGAAGTTCTTCAACATGAGGAGCAACAGCAGTATCTGGAATTGTACAGCAAAGAGACACCCAGAAATTACTGCATATACAAAATCAAAAAGATTTATTGAACTTTCACAGGTACCTAACCTAAAAAAGCCTCCAGTAGCTACAAAAACCTACCTTGTTCCTCAACTGCAGCTGCAACATCACTTACATAACTACATAAAATCAAAATTCAAAATCTGAATGTAAAAGGTTGGACAAACGTGAAAAAAAAGCTTCAAATTTGACACATCACAAAAAATTATGCCAAGTGCAGTAAGTACCATACTTAACCTACTTTGCCCTTCAGAATGTGCACTTTTTATTATAGTTCTAATTTGGTCCACTGGGTGGATTGCTCCTCTTTTATCCACTAGGCTTGATCAAATCAGTGCAACAGAAGAACTGCTGATGCATGAAATGATAGGTCAAAGCAACCTTGTCATGGAGTAATATCCCTGCAAATCACAGTAAACAAATAAAACAATTCATTCTATATGATCTAGGTATTAGGCATAAATTACCAAAACCTAAAGCAGGAACATTTTTATTTAAAATAAAATATATTGCTGCATACTCTTGTATGAAAAATTCATTTAAATAACTTATTAACGCACAATAAGAGGGAAAACATTTACAAATAAATGGTAGCTGTAGTGGCTATTACCAAATCTCCTTCATCCATCACTGGACTTTCCCAGACCAGTGTAACTGATCTCTTCTTATGGTCTTTGTAAAATTTCAGCATCAAGCTGTGTCTTTCTTTTCTTACCTTGTCCATTACAGGTGTCTTCTGGAGTAAGTTTCTCTAACCAGCAGGCACGGTACACTTAGCACAATTATTACACATAAAAGTTCTCTTTTTTGCAATTTATATTTTAAATTTTTTAATTAGTTTAGGACAACAAAGTTAGCATTATGTTGTTAAAATTTCCATGTAATAAAAAGAGATTGGTCTGTGAGATGATTCATCATCATGTAAGAAAATACTTTGTAAGACAAGTATAATGGTAGTAAAGAAGTGAAATACCACCCCAGTAGTCACATGCTAAGACATCATCCTACAAAGCATATTGGAAACATTAATGTGTGATTTTATTCTGAACAGCATCAGATATTCTATAAGGATTTCTGCTGTGTATTGCTATTAACACAAAATCTTTGTTTAAAACCTTCAGAAATAAGCTATACATACATTTGTGTGAGCATATACACACTTTTCTACAGACTACAAGTGGTAAATACAACTTACATGAGATTACAAGGCTGGCATTGTGTAATTGTGAGAGTATATGCTCATACTGGTTTTATGCAGTAATAGTAAAACACAATTTAAACAAAATTTAAATGATATTTCTAACCAGAATTTCTAATCTTGAATGGTTTCCTGTATGTGACAACTCTATAGAAGAGAAATTATGTGTGCTACTGAGCATCTAATGTGTGCTGAACTTCTGAGGTGAGTGGGGTTTTTTTCTTTCCCAAAATATCCTTAGGTAGTTCTTAGATAGCTACAGGGATACTTTTCTTAATTAAAAAGTGTTTAATTCTGTAAACAAACAGAGAGAAACTAGTATAAACTTCAGGAATCAGTGAATGGAAAAAACGCACATTACTATTTTATGTAAGACAGTAAGTAGTTAAACATGCATCTTATCCACAACTGTGTAGTTTAACATGAAAAAACAAAAGTGTGAAATAATTTTAAAGTCTGAAATATAATGTTTATAGTTAAACATTTAACATGGGAAAGAGGTGTTGGAAACAGGTGTTGAGAAGATTTCTTTTTTCATGTGGGACACAAGAGGGAACACACACGTGTTCCATGATTGATATCTTAAGTTGGGTACGTCTGTCAGAGTAATTTTTCACAAAGTGGTTATGTCAGCTATACAATATACACTGTTAAACCAAAAGACAATGCTGAAATGCCATTATTAGTTTTAAGCAGGTCTGCCTGGCCACACAACAGACAAGATACAAATATTAACAATATTTCTTTAAAATCTGAAGCAAAATATTCTATATTAAGATACACTACCTGTGCTTTCATAATGAGCTTAATGGCAAACACACTTTTCAACATTTTAACAAAAGACTTTAAGTTAGAAACTCTTAACCCTCCCACCCCCATAATCTGTAGTCACAGATAGCTCATTAGAAAATACATCTGGACTGATCACTTCAGGCGTTCTAAAAACCTGAAAAATAAAACTAAATGTAAAGAAACAATTTTTAAACCAGTTTGGTGACCATATCCACTATAAAATCTAGTAGAGTTATTTGAAGGCTCCTATAAACAAAATCAGCTGGGTTTCCGTTAATCTTAGACAGAAAGGGCCTATGACACAGTAGCCATGTGCCAAAAAATTATTAAGAACATTCAACAAAAAAGATCTGCAACTTCTCTGGGTCAAAAATAAAGCAATTTTGTGGTCAGTCTCATGGATACATACATTTTCCTATAGCATACATATTAGAAGCTCAAGAACAAAAAGCAGAATTCCTCAACAAAAAGCCGAAGAAAAAAAGCAGATTCCTCAGCACACAGTAGCTGTGCACCCTTCAAAACAACAGACCAATGTCTCCCCACTCTCCTTGCCAGCACTGGCATTTATAAACATTTCCCCCTCACAGTTATCTCACTTTGAAGCAGCTAAAGCAAGCTGTATTTGTTGCTGAGTTTTGGCCTCCCCTCACAGAAGGCACACAGCTGTCAGGGAAGCACAATGTTTTATGTTTGAATTCCACTGCAAGACCAGACCCTGCTCCCTTAAAAATCAGAGAAAGTTTTCCCTTTGACTTAATTAGGAGCAGAAAGAGGTCTTGAGTAGCAAGTTTCTTCAGCAACGTCTATATTTCCATGGAGTAAAGTGACAGGGAGAAAACAGTGCTACCACCTGAAGAAGTGGCCAAAATTCAGACATCTCATCAATAACCTAGATGCAATCCTACTTACTCTCCTGACAATAGCCAGAAAAGGCCACTAAAAACCACAGCAGATTTGATTAATTACATCTGATTAGCAGATTTCTCTGCAGGTACCTGTAACTATGACTATATTTAGCAGTTGCTCCACACACTACACAGCCTCTCTCAGAGCCTCAAGAGCATGCAGCAGCACCAGTACCACATGGCTGCCACTATTATCCTCGCCTTATTTTCACCTGCTATTACTTTTTGCACCCTGGGAACCGATGAAACCCAGTGCTCCCTCCTGCTCCCCCAGGTAGATTATATTCCAGTTGACTCATACCAGCTGTGTCTGGTTCAAGAGTAGGAATGAACAAATCACAGAACCATAGAATAGTTAGGGCTGGAAAGGACCTTAAGATCATCAAGTTCCAACCCCCCTGCCATGGGCAGGGACACCTCATGCTAAACCATATCACCCAAGGCTCTGTCCAACCTGGCCTTGAACACTGCCAGGGATGGAGCATTCACAACTCCCCTGGGCAATCCATTCCAGTGCCTCACCACCCTTACAGTAAAGAACTTCCTTACATCCAATCTAAACTTCCCCTGTTTAAGTTTCAACCCATTACCCCTTGTCCTATCTCTACAGTTCCTAATGAAGAGTCCCTCCCCAGCATCCCTATAGCCCCCCTTCAGATACTGGAAGGCTGCTATGAGGTCTCCACGCA
>JANHGB010019687.1:0-11093 GCA_026283785.1 Coracopsis vasa
CTTTAGATATCTAGAGTATGGGTAGAATGGGACTGAGCTAGTCCTGAACTACTTGCTTGGCTCCTGTTAAAGCTCATTAAGGTGTAATTAATAACAGTCAGTGGATGCTTACCGGCATTCATTTAATCTCATAACATCACCTATTTAAGCTGAGACCTCTTTGTACACTCTCGTGGCAGACTCCCTGTTGACTAGAAAGGGAACCAAGATTATTTTATCAGCTGTTAATTCCTACACTGTAGGCATCTCCACTTAGATAAATGCCAAAATGATCTTACTTTTTCATTCTTTCTATAAGGGTGTGCAGAACCCTTGACTTTCTTGTTGCAGTGCATGACATGCCATTGCCAGTTTACATGGTAATGACAGAGACACTGTCTATTCCTTGCATTATCTCCATGTATGGGTGTTCACAGGACCATATCCTGAATAATCCCCAAGTGCTCTGAAATTCACAGATGAGATGAGCCTGTGATGTTGGGCTGGTCCTTGGGAATGTGCTTTCCAGCACATGATCTCTGAACCTCAACTGGTGCTGAGAGACATAAGCTGGTGCAAGACCTTTCCATAGCTGCTGCTTTCAGTATGTTGTGAATACAAAAGATGCCAGTATGGGCAGAAACAGGCCAAAGAAATGAACCTCTCTTTCACAACATGAGGCTTATCTTAGGTAATGTTGGGTTATGTAATAATTATATAAGAAGAGCTACTTTCCAGCCTTATTTTACCTCTACCTTTAAAAGACCAGTCAGTCAGTTTGGAAGATAATAGGACCGAGTAAGGTCTACAATTCCTACAGCAAACATTATGAAATGGTTGTCCGTAATTCACGGAAACATGCCCACTTGTATGGGTTACACTGATCTGTCTTTTGAAATACCAAGATCTATATCACCACTAAAGGATCAGCCTAAAAAAAATTTATGTTTTCATGGCTCTTAAGAAATCTGCAGAAAATAATAGTTGAGAACTTATTAGTAGGAGCTGAGCTTATGAATGTTCTCCAACATCTTTTCATCTGACATATTCAACAGGGGCATCTCCTACCACCTTCATAGAACAAAGACAAAGGAACAGAAGTCCTTTTTTATTGTATGAAACACTGCAGCAAAAGGTACTCCTGAGTTTCCATGCTGCTGCACAGTGCAGAAACAGTAACAACAATCACGCAGTGTAACACACCCCACACTTAAAACAATAGCTTAGAGAAAATCGTTTCAGCAATGCTCAAGTAGAGCACAGATACAAGTGTCTGTTTTGGAGGTATATATTAGATCAGAGCCCAGATTAAGCCTAAAGTGACAGAGCTTTGCTGAAGCCAGAAGAACCATTTGATTTACACTGCTTGAACGCCTGCATCACTAGTTTTATTACACTTTCAACATTTGTGTTTATATATGCAAGTTCTTTTGATTTTTAATGCTTTTTGGCATCAGTAGCGTCCTGCAGTTGAATAGTTAAATACCTTTCCCCCCTAAGCACCTAATAGTGTAAGTGGCATTAGCAGGATTTTTAAGAGCGTGTGCCAAGCAAAAGCACTTTCAGCAGCACAAGAAAGTGAGTTCTTATGGTCTTTTGGCTGGAAATGTATGCGGGGGCCTTGCGTGGTGGCACTACAGTCTGCAAATCCTGGCATCATTTGGTGCCTAGGAATGCCTGCCCTTCCTCTGCATTCAATTTTCCTGTCTCCAGCTTTATTTAGTTAGATGTTTCTCTTGTGCATTCAGTAAAACTCAACCACAAAAATGAGTAGTTGCTGTTTATAAAATCAGCACATTGTTATGTAATCCAGATGACAGGAGAAGTGTGAAATGCTGTTAAATACTTGACTATAACCACAGTTCAGTTAGATGTAGACAGTTAAAGTGTAGTGGCGTCTAAGTTTCCTGAAGAGCTGGCTCTAGAAGTGGGAGGCCCACTTTACTTTCATGGTGTAGGAAACAGAACAGCTCTCACTGAAGTCTACACACTCATTCTGACTTTTCACTGATCTTAATGAAAAATTAAGTCTACTGGTGTAATAAAGAATATTAGATACATTTATAACTAGAGCTTCTTGGTATTGGTTGTTTGATCTTACTGAGCAACATGAGTGAGAAATACATTGGCCAAATAGTGAAAAATACAGTTCTTCAACAAATTAATCTGTAAATTGAGAAAGCGTGGTAACATAAAAGGGATATCAAATATGGGAAGAAGAACAGTAATATTGTTCTTAGCAAGTTTTCAAACACAACATTATTCTAGAACTTTCTTTTAAAATATTGTACTTCCTGGAAATTCCAGCATATTTCCATTCACTGAAAGAATGATCACACTGATAAAACAGCAGTTTTGTTAACAGAAATATGTTTGGATAAAATTTGTTCATCTCTTTAACGGGAACAAAACTACAATTTAGGATTTGCAGCCACTGGGTTTCAGGTCTTGCATTCTGACCAGGAACAGCAGTTACCAAATGTATATATGTTTTCTTTTTCATGATTGATATTGTCTTCAGTGCTATTAGTATGGACTGGAAGATATTTTGTTCCTTCTTTACATATGTGGTTATTTTACCTTATGATGCCTTATAAATTAGCACTATATTTGATTTGGAAACCGAGTAAGAGAGTCAAGATTGAAAATAACCCAAAATTGCTGAAGTGAGACACCTCCCTCCTCCTGCTCTGGGGTCTGCCCACAGACCCCACCAAAATGCATGGAGAAGAGCAACGAAGGAGCTGGGTAACAATCTTCATATCATCTTGCATTGTTTCCTGAAACTGAACTCTATATGCTTGGTGGAAAGTACAACCTGCTATAACTCACTGTTGATGACAACAACTTCATAAAACTTAGCAACATTTACACTTATCACAGTGTTTTCGTGTGAATAAGAAGAGACAGTTTATATTGATTAGCTCCACACCCAGACACATTTTCTTTTCTGTATTATTCAAAGCAAGAAAAGCTGAATTTAAACACCTACATTTCTTCATAAACCAAAGAAATACCATTAGCTTGAGCCTCACACTCAGAAACACAGAGACAAGTAATACCTCCCCAAGGTTCTCTTTGGAAGTGGTGTTTCTTTAGCCATAAGTACAGGAATATAAAACAAGGAAATGTTTTAGAAATAAGGATCTTGGGATTTGAGGAAAAAAAATCCACGGTACTTGTGCATTATTTAATTTTCCTTTTTGAGTGTGTAGAAGCAAAAAGTGCTTGCTTCCTATTTGTCTCTGCCACATTCATCTCATAGTTTTGGAGATGGCTTTCAGCATGGTTCAAGCATTCAGGCTCTGTCTTCAGTCTCTGGATCACCATCAGAGACTGTTGAACTGGCTTCAGTTTTACTGATACTGAGTTTTACTGATACTGAGTGAATTCTTACCTGGATTTATTCAGTTTTGTTGCAGTCATCTGTAATGAGAACCAGAAACATCTTTGATGCTACCTCCTGCTGCCCAGACATCTTTAGAAAATCCCATTACTTAACTCTCTGGGGTGGTGTGTCAAAAGCATGATTTGTCACAGAGTCGGTTCCTATGACAAGATAGGAGTCATTGCTTCTCTTTTACCTTACCCTGCTTCATCCTGCTACCTCCCAGCTCTAAGTTTCTGTCTGTTCCTGGGACTCCTCTGGTTATTGGTCAAGGTAAAAGAGAAGAAAATTTCATCTCTTTAGCTGCAGCTTCTGCTGTTCCCATGTGGAATGACAAGCAACTCATTCCAATGCGTAACTTCTGTGCGTTGTTCCCCCCTCAGAAGCTAGCAATGAGCTCACTATAATATGCATTGCTAGAACACAGACCTTAGGTGCAGAGTGGTCCTCTTTGAAAGGTACTATATCCGAGATTATGAAGAGGTATTTCAATTTCTATCTGCCCACAGCAGCCATTATCTATGGAAGAGCTAAATGTTAAAATCTATACTGAATAAATACTGGCTTTTTTTACTTAGAAAGTGAGCAAACGTTATCTGCCCAGATATACCAGTGTAGAAAGAGCAAGATACTGGTGCCCATGAACAATCAGCTAAGAATGCTGAAATGTGCATGGGTATGAGCCACCCCACTGGTGGCTTTCTCTTGCTTTCTCCAGCTCCCAGGGATTCAGTGAAAATTGTTCTTTATATATATGGCAGTCTCTTCTTTCCTTCTGACACCTGAACCCCATCCACTTCAAAGGTTATTTCTGATTCACCAAAATGTTTAGCAAAGCAGGGTGATTCATATAATTATAAGCAAAGATCACATGCTTTAGAAACTTTGGGATATGTTTTAACAATCTACAGCAGCTGCTGCAGACTATTCAATCTGTTTGCTATAATTTCATGATCCTTCTTCCAGTTGTGCTCACAAGAAACTCATCTTTCTCTCCCTCTCCTCTGTGCCGATTGCTCCAGTGATATGGAGCAGCAAGGAAGGTCAAAGACATCTAGCTGTAGGCAAATGCCATATACTGTTGCAAGCCTAAGCCCTGGGCTGGGCTGCAAGGTAAAGCTAATCCCCCTGGGCCATCCACACATCTGTTTTCATTTGGGAGAGATACCTGGATACTCCTGTGGTTGCCTCCTACCCTCTGGCCCTGCAGCAGACCCTCTGCTACACTCCTTTATCTAGGAAGTGCTTTTAGAGATAGATGGGCTCAAATGTTGTCTGAAATCTAATTTTTGGATAAATGCATTATCAGGCCATACGTTGTGAGCAGGGCTTACTTTAATTTGAATGTCAAAGGGGGGAAAAAAAAGCAAATATTTTATAGAAATACATTCTGTTGTACAATTCCCCCAGCAAATTGTGACTTAATATTTTGAGTAAATGAGTAGATCATATTAATGAAACAGACCTTTTAAAGGTAGGAAATTAAAGACCTGCATGAATTTGTGTCACAGGTTCCATTTTATGAGCTATATTTTATCATTCACAGTGCAAAATGAAAATAGAGAGCTCTGTTTCATCAGTTACTCATATCCAGCTGCTATGAAAATAATATGTTTGATATAATTCATTTGACATTTGATGGGTTTAAGGTTCCTCTGACAAGATATAATCAACTCATTATGGAGAAACAGAAGCCTTCCTTGTTACAATAAATTATTCCTAGTCATGATTGAATTACTGTGTATTCAATGAAACTGGGATGGCGGGGCTTCCAGTAGAAGTGGATATTTTATCATCAGGCTTGTGTGATAAAAGCCAACTCAAGTCACTTTATGTTTTCTCTCCTCAGTGCTCTGATTAATGAGTGGCATTACTTTTCTAAACTAACAAATCAGGTCTTTCCTCTCCATTTTTTCACATTAAAGCTGTTAGATCGAAGTATAAAAAACATGTCTTTCCTTTTTATGCTCAAAGATTGGATGAGCATCTTGGATAGAGTGCTATTTTACTTTATTTAGTTAGTTTATTTTTTAAAATCTCAGTCCTTGTGAAGCAAGACTAGCTTTACAGCTGGGTGTGAATTGCCTGTTTTAAATAAAAAGCTGTGATTAATTTAATTTGTTATTAACATCAAATCTGTTGCACACTCTGTTCTGCACCATTATTTTTGGGGAAAAGGATGAAGTTGTATCATTTTGCTGGCATCAAAGAATTAAAAATGCATCTCCACAGGGAGCTGAGGCAAAGCAGCCATCCAGGAAGGACTACAAAACAATACCGAATGTGCTCAAGACTGAGTGTACGGCACAGTATGCGCAGTCCTGCGAGCTCAGCTTCCATGATTTCAAAGGAATTTGCACATTCAAAGCCTTTTTACAGTTTTTATGGCCTGTAAAATAGATCAAAATAATGTTACATGGTGGAGACATAAAAACAGCAATAAAAGTAAGTCTGGGATGACGAGTTTGGGGAGCAGACTAACACATGAGGTGGAAACCTGCAAACACCACCAGAAGACCAGGTTGCCTGCTTCAAAAGCTTCTAATTATAACACTGCATGTTAGACATTGGAAGAAAAACCACTTGGGCTATTTTGAAGCAAAGGCACATAAAATACCCAGCAGCTACTGATTGTTTCGCTGCATTTCCAGAAATATTACCTCTCATAGGACCTACTTAATATTTCTGCATATCTAAAGCATAAAACAAGGTTTCTCAATAGTGAAAAGGAAGAAGAGGAGACCTGAGGGCTATGCATTGTTTCTTTTGTTCTTCCTTGTTCATCTTTACAAGAAAAGTAACTATATTTTTGTTCTTTGCCATTATTATAGGATAAAATGTACTATGCGTGTGTGGCTTCCTAGCTCATAAGAAAATATCCTATACTGTGCTTAGTTAATGTTACCACACAGGGTCACCCTAAGTCCAAATGGATCAAAGCAAACTAAAAATGAACTACTGACACCACTAATATTGAAGAAAACTAGAATGATGCAATACGCATAAAGTCACTTTAAATCTCACTAATTCCACATGTGCCAGTCCTGTCTCTGCTCTGTGTATTATCTTGTTGCCAGTTACAAGCAGCGCAATTCACCATGACACAGAGGGATTTAAAAATTAGCCTTCAGCTATTCCACTAAGAACCATTCACTAAAACGTGATGATCACTCACGGGAAAGTTTGCAAGATGTTGCAAACTGCCTGTTGAGACTGAATGGTAAAGTAATATACTCTCATGAGTCCCTGCTGCTTTTCAAAGTGCACCTCTGTAACTCTTGGCAAAAGTCAGAATAATCTCATGTTGCCATACTTTTAACTCTCTAAAGTGGCTTTAAAAACCCCAGCATCCAACATCTCTGTCATGCTGATTGGTTTTAGTCAGCAGCTTCTTCTTGAGGGCTGGCATTCTTTATAATTTTTCATCTCTATCACTCAAAATAACTTTGATCTTCTATTTGGTCTTTTTTTCTTTCTGCATTTCTTTCTCTCTGGTGTCCTGGAGCTGTGGGTCATATTTCTCACCTATTTACAAATGTACTGAAGGGTTGTTTTGCCACAGGTCAGCTGATGATGCTTGCTTTTCAGGGGGGGATGAGAAATCAAATGATGGAAGAGAGCTGTATACATCATTAATACACAGATTACTTCTGGCATTTTGCCATTTAGTAAAATTAGATAACCTTCACTACATGAAAATATATGACTGACATCTATGGAAAGCATAGACTTTAATACATATGTAACTATGCAAAATTTCTTCAGTTCATGCTATTGTTTCTGCTGTTGTTTTAACCAGATGTGACAGTTCTGTCTCTCTCTCACTGAGCTAATTAGCTCTGATAACCAATTTCGAGCTTCTCTGAAACACAAGGTTTTTCAAAATCTGTATTGCCTAATCCAACAGAACACGTTCTTGGGTATCATGTAGCTGTAATGTTCACACACATCTATATCTTTACTACATCTTGCTAGTAGACAGAAGATACCAACAATAATATAAGTGATCAAAATAATTTAACTCAGCTAGGAAGTGGGAATCTGCATTTTTAGTGGTAGTTTCTGAATTCTTCACTAACTACCAAGTAGCTGTAATTTAGTTATCAACCGTAGCCTTTGTCAGTGAAATTAAAGAAGTTCCTGCACAGGTGGGAGAGGATTTGAGAGCAAGACCTCCATGGATGCCGTCTTTACTTTGGGTGGAAAAATGGCCAGGCTAGTAGTGGGAGGGAGTCAGAGTTCATGGGGAAGTGGAGCAAAACTCATGGGAAGGGTAGAATTTATTTGCTGGTGATGGTAAAAGTTTGTAGAAAAAAACTTGGGGTGAAACTAGAGAAACTAAGAAAATCTCTTCTCAGCATCCTGTCCCTACGGTGATCTGCCAGCACAGGAAAGGCAGTTGAATTTGCTGGGAAAGAAGAAATAATCCTGGCAGTGAATGCTGGAAATACAGAAAATCTAAAGTACAAGGAGGTTAAAGCTGCTACATTGCACAAATCTGTCTCCAGCTTATCTGCAGTGAGAAATGCTGCCTGGGGTAACTCCTTTTGTTACCATGGGAATAGAAACAACTGATTTAGCAGCACAGTAACCAGTCAGATTGAGTTAATCTGTGTGTATTTCACAAAAAGATATTTTCTCAGTTCCATGATCTGAGTTTTCATAAACATTATTCTGTTTATTTGAAAATATGAAAAAAAAAAAATCACACAAAATCACTTGGTATCAGGATTTGAACAATTTTCTTTTTAAAGAAAAAAATAAAAACAAAGCAGAACAAGGCTTGTAGATTGATATAGATTTTTAACTGCTTCTTGCTGAAATCTATTGCATAGACAAGCTGATGCCAATAGCAAAGCTTTTTCCTCTGATCAGCAATAAAAAAATGATTAGAGATTGGCAAATGGTTTCAATAAGATAATTTAAACAATCATTACTTTAAAAATGATGTTTTAACTGTCCTCAATAATTGTAGAATACGATTAGCTTACTGCCCTTCAATCAAGGCTTACTCTGCTTTCCTCACTTGAGACCTGAGAGGATTTTTTCTCAAATCAGAAATTATCTAGAATTAGAGAGCTTCACATTCCTATTTCCTGAATTAAGCTTCCACTGTGGAAACAGGTTGCAATTGAAATGATAGATGTCTTTAAAGTTCTTTAAACTCCATTTTGAGAAAAAAACAATCCCATAAACCAACAAAGCCAACTCAAAATCATAAATTAGATTGTATATAAATTGCCATCAGGCTTTCTATGCAATAGCTTTTAACAAGGACAGTTAAAAGACTGGGGAACTAAAAATTAATTTTGGGGGTTATCCATTTAAATTTTTTTATTATTTTATACAGAATATGCAGGTCAATTGTTGAATGCTTTTGTAATGGTATTTTGAATGAAAATCCTGAATAACAAACCTGGATGACAAACTAGATCCTGGATGTGGAACTCATGAATTGGTTAAAAATTCAATTAGAATTTCAAAGAAGAAAAGTCACTCAAAAGCTATGAATTACAAAGGTAGTCTCTGGTTTGGAAAGTCTTAAAGCCACAGACTTCAGAAGAGAAATTCCTAGGAGAAATACCGCATTGGTTATAATTTCATATATAATTTGCTATTAGCTTAGAAAATGCTTAGCTAAGAAGTTAAACATTTGCTTCTGGATCCTCTCTTTAGTGTAAGCAAACACCACTGTTTTGATCTTCTGTCTGATATTAATCAATCATTAACGACTAATCAATCATCTCCTTCATCCTCCCATATAGCACGTTAGCATTTCACAGGCATATCTTCAAATAGATCTTTGCATACAGTGTCAGACAGTCTTGTGCAGACCTCAGGGAGAAAAGCCCAGAACTTCTCTTAGTAGTCTGCTGAAGTAGAGATTCTCACTGGCTGCTAAATACATGTTTCTTGCATTACAACTTGTCTGGCTTAGTCTCATGCTTCTGTCTTTTATGAAGAGCAAAGAGGGTGTTTACAGCTTACGATTATTTACTTCTGAATAAAGTGTTTTTTTCCATGCAGTTACTGTCAATTTTAAATGCTGTGCTTCTTTTTTTGTTTGTTAGTGTTAAAATAAGTTTCCAGGTAGAGGCTGTGGCACAGGTTATAATATACACCAAATGTTGAGTTCATCCATTCTGTTGGGTGGTAGCAGCAAAGACTGCAGGACTTGAGGAAGTCATGAAGGGGCTAGTTTTGAAGTCAAATGTCCTGCTGATTACCAAGAATGAATTTAGGAGTGAGATGTGACAAATGTTTACATCTATCTCATAACACTGCATGATTTCCTTGGTCCAAAGAAGGGCAAAACGGCATTCAGATGTCTGAGTTGTGCTGTACATTATATGCTACAGACGTGGTTTGTTTGTGCCTCCTAACAGCAGCGGGGCTGAAATCTTCTTTTGTATTGAAGAATAGTTTTTGTTGAAATGGACACTCTGTCCAAATCATTTCAATCTCAGTGAAAATTCCTCTTGAAAAAGATGTATATTAAACTCAAACCCAAAACAGTTCCAGGGTTTATTTACATTTGGGAAAAATCTTAAGAGTTTTTTGGACATTTTTATTTTCAACCTGGAGCTTTTTTCATTCTATTTTATATTACTTAATTGCAGCCTCTTATTGTAATGGCAGATTATATTATTTTAACTTTATTTCAGCATCACTAGGGATTTGATACTTATGTTTTAATATTTGTCCTTCTAGATGAAACTACCTCCTTTTTATTGAAATGTGGGAAACTCAACACACAGAACATAAACAAAAGGGACATGGAAGCAAATTTTGTTTCCACTTTGAACAATTATAATTAAATAGAAGTTTCCTGGATGATGCTATAATAAATGAATATTAATAACATTGAACTTGAATAAAATTCTAGATTTAAACCACTATGCAATTAAAACATTCTGACTGTTACTAAAATACTTTGAAACTGGATGAAAACAAATGTCATTGTGACAGAATTTCTTCAGAAAATTGGAAATTCCCATTTTTTACCAGTTTAATTTTGTAAGCTGTTACCCAATACCAGTTATACATCTAAATCTCCTTGCTGACATGAAACTTATTTAAAACATAACTCTGAAGGATAAGCTTATGAGATACTCATCTCATTTCCAAGATGGGCCCAGAGGGACAGCAATTAAGCAATCACCTTCCAACCCAGTTCAATAATGGCAAATAAAGGCTTGAAAATAATCTAAAACATTACTTGAACATATTTTAGTGTTGTTTATTATTAAATAAAGTTGTCGACTGTATTTTGCTCCTGCCTCTCAGGCATTCCACAAAGCCCCAACACAGTTATCTGTAGCATCGCTTTTATTAACACCTTCCTCAGGCAGAAGGCTGTAAATTTTTCTGCATTGTGAGGAGTATATTGTGAAGAACTTCAGGGAAAAAGATCCTCACTGGGATATTTCATGTCATGCCCTTATTTTTGTTATTGCTGCTGTTTGGAGACAGAAATGGAGTATTATTAAGCCCTGCGAATGCTCTCAAGTCCCATGAGTAACTTGCCAAGGGAATTCATGTTGTTACCATCAATAGCAATATCCCAAGACCATCCAGGATTGCAGCTAAAGCAGCCTGGAGACTTCTTTGCCTGATTGATGTTGGGTCATCTTGATCTGTAGGGACAATCTGTGCTCAGATTTTTTTGCCTTCAACCACATCTCTCTCTAATTCTGACTCCCTAGGCATTCACCTCTCACAAAGA
>JANHGB010019690.1:1804-18642 GCA_026283785.1 Coracopsis vasa
GAGGAGGGCCACGAGGATCATCAGGGGGCTGGAACACCTCCCGCATGAAGATGGACTGAGAAAGTTGGGGCTGTTCAGCCTGGAGAAGAGAAGGCTGCATGGAGACCTCATAGCAGCCGTCCAGTATCTGAAGGGGAGCTATAAGGATGCTGGGGAGGGACTATTCATTAGGGACTGTAGTGATAGGACAAGGGGTAACGTGTTAAAATTTACACAGGGGAAGTTTAGATTGGATATAAGGAAGAAGTTCTTTACTGTAAGGGTGGTGAGGCACTGGTTCCTGGCTGCCTGGTTCCCTGGTTGCCCAGTAAAGTTGTGAATGCTCCGTCCCTGGCAGTGTTCAAGTCCAGGTTGGACAGAGCCTTGGGTGGCATGGTTTAGTGTGAGGTGTCCCTGCCCATGCCAGGGGTGTTGGAACTAGATGATCTTAAAGTCCTTTCCAACCCTAACTGTTACTGTTTTTCACAGGATTGCCTATTCCTACCATCCATCAGTTGTATTTCTATAGCAAATTTTCAACACTTAGTCTGAAAAGTCAGTTTGAAAATCTATGTTCTAGATGTTTTCAGGGGAAGGAAGCAGGGCAAGTTAGGAAAAAAACCGTAAACATAAAAGCACACAGGAAGAAGCAATTAGCAAACTGCAGGAATTCTTTCCCAACCCCACTCAAAACCAGTCCTCTCTTGCCTACATTAACTACCATCCCTCCTGCACATGCTTTGAAAGCCTCTTCACCAACCATCAATCATGCTCTTTCTCCTTTCTACCACTGTGCTTATCCTTCAACTCTTCTCTCTCCCTCAAGCTTTCTCTGCCCTTCTTGCAATAAACCCACCCCCTTTCCTTATAGAAAGAAATAGACTTGATACAACAAAGTTTTAAAGTAGCATCACCTGCACAATCCCCCAACTTTCATTTCAGCAACAAGAAGGCTCTGAAACTGGAGATGGAACCTACCTAAGAAAGTTAACTTTTGTTTGGCTTTGCAAGTTCTCACACTTTTATATGGTAGCTTAAATTGGATACTGCTTAAAAAGAAAGAATGGAGAAGCTGAGCAAATAGTAATAGCCTGTCTGTTATGGGGGAAAAGGAGACTATTCACTTAAAATTCTTGCTGCATCCATCTTCTGCCTGGCAAATTAAGATGCTGCCATGTAATTTTAATCAAGACAAAAAAAAAGGAAATGAAAAGAAAAAAGAAAGAGCACAGATGACACATAGATAATGTACACTGGCATAATACAACATGAAATAATCATATATTTCTGCAACAATAAAATACACACAGTATGGTTAATATGCTACTGTACCTCATTTTGAAGTTCATCACCACTTTTGGTAGAAGCAAGCATCTCATACAAAGTACAGCAGAGGTCTTCTGTTGTTGGCCCTCCAGGGGTACCCCCTTGAGATTCATTCAGATACTTTCCAACTTCACTCCATAAGAAAGAATCATCTACTTTTTCCGAAGACTTGAGATCAGATTTCTCACCACAGTAATTCTGTAAGTGATTCAGCTGGTTATTCAGAAATTTGTTATAATCTAAGCTTATAGTATTCTGTGCGTCGGCCTTGCCATTCACAGGCAGCTCCTCAGAGTGATCCAAATCATGCATGTCAAATGAAAACACTATATTTTTACCAAAGACCACTCTGTTTTCATCACTTTGTTCTTCAGCCATCTGTATGAGGGCTGTAAGCTGTTCTTCAGTGAAGTGAGAAGCAATCCGACATGTGGCATTACAAGCTGCAGTAGCAGATGATGATGGAAATGGCCCAAACATCTGCTTGATCGCCTTTGTCTCATCGTGGCCAACACATTCTTTCCTGTGAAATGTCTTAAATAGAAAAACAGCTCCACTTTCAATCGCTTCTTGTCCATTTTCAGCTCCAACTGTTAACAAAACCAAATGTAACTTTATACAACTCAAATTAATTCTTTTTCATTGCCCATAAAAGAAGTGTATCAAATTTCTTGCTGCAAGTCTCATCAACAGAGGTATGAAACAAAGACCATACAAGTAACAACTGTTGCAAGGTAGTGAATTATAAAAGATATATAGTAACAAATCATCTGTCTTCATTATCCTTCTACTTACTAGAAATTCATGTTAAGGATTACCAATGCTTTCTTATTTTTCCGAGTTAAAGGAAAAACTTGCCTGAGATCTTAAAACTCACAACAGTATATTTATTTGCTTTTTAAAGGTAACAAATTTCCACTTTGTCCAACTGTTTATTCATTGCCTGATCTGAATATTCATAACAGACTAAACATGCAGAACTCAGCTAGGAATTACTACATTCTTGTCTTAATTCCCAGTATAATTACCACAGATTGTGTATTAGTTATAAAAATTGCCCAAAGAAATTAAAGTGAACAATTGCATTAATTTAGATTTATATCTACAAAGTATCATATTATGTTAAAAAAACAACAAAAAAAACACACCATGAATTCACCTCTTACACAATTATTCCCAAAGGTACTCAAGAAAATCCACCATTTGATAAACCAAAATGTCACTACTAAACAAAATTTAAAAAGTCATCAAACATAAACTACACAAAACCAGCCAGCATACTGTTTGAGGTTTTTTGTCACTCCAACAATTTTAGTAGAACTAGAATTTCTTACAAGATTGCATAATTTTAAAAACATCTTAAAAGTTTACTGTGGAAATTTACAAGCTGCTATAGCCAAGATGTCTTTATCTGGTCAATTCTTTAGTTATATCAAGATCAACTGGCAGAACTTCAGCAGAAAACAATGAGATTTAAGTGATAACACTCACTGAGTAACCCCTGGTACAACTAATTCAAAAGAACTATTTAAAAACCTATTTATTTTAAAAGGAACAATATTATTCTTTTTTTGAAGCCTCCTAAATGGCACTTCTGTCACAGTAAATTCTCTATTCAGTAATCAAAACAATCTTTTGCCTGCCTCTGTATACCTCTGCTATTCAGTTATGGGTCTGTGTATTTGCTCTATTATGTCCCCATTTTCTCCATGTTAAAAAACACCCTGAAATCAGTGGGAAGATTCTTAATTACTCTGAAACTATTACTTGTGACTTTATTCAATTTACATTAGGTTAGAGCAAAAGAAATCCAGCATAAGCAGATGGAACAAGACTGAGTAATTAGAAACATAACATATAAATGGAGTTGACTAAAAATTCAGTATTTCTCTTGAGTTTCCCTATGGTGCACTTTGAAAAGCTGAAAAGTTCATGGAGAGGATCGGAGGTGGTATTTACAGGATAATTAGATACTTACATATGGAAAATAAGTGACATAAAGATACACACATATACAATATATATGTAAATATATCTCAAAGGAAGAAGGTAGTTCAGCCTCCTTCTCAGTATTAGCTATATAGGAATCACAGGGAGAAAAAAAAGCCCAACATCTAAAAATGCATAGACCTAAGTTTGGCTGCATGAACCTCACGCTTATATTCCTGACATACAAATATGCATCATTATTTGAAGTCACTTATGTCAGAACACAAGTACATGCTACTAAAAGAGCAATTCTACTGAAGGATTTGAGAAAAGGCTCTTAAATCAGAACATAATAAACCTATTGTCGTTGACTCCAGTTCATGGAAGCAGCTCTTGAGAAAATACTTACCCCCCCCCCCAATATAATAAGCCACCGAACTTGGCAAGAGATGCACTACTTCAAGCTACTCTTTCCTTCTTTAAGACAATCAGACCATTTCTGTAAGTGACATTTCCCCTGTAAAATAAATCAATACTACAGTATCTGTTGCCTGGGCTGAGATTTAATTTCCTTGAAGTTCAAGTAAAAAGGCATACAAGCTAATTCCCTTTCCCTACTATACGTTTCTGTTGATGATGGCTGGAACATTACTGTCAGTTCAATTTGGGCCTTGGTCACTGCAATCTGCACTGGTTTGCATCTCTGTAACATTATCTATCTTTATTCCAACATGTCAAAGCTGATAGGTTCTTTCTAACTTGTTCTAACTAAATAATTGCACATTTGCTTTCATTTCTTTTGTCCTCTCCACTCCATGAAACAAAAATTTACCACTATTACTTTAAAGTCTTGCAATTTGCTCTACCTAACCACCACACTGGGCCTGCTATTAAAGCAGGCCTGGGGGAGAGAAGGGGGAGGGAAGGATGCGGACAGAAGGGGAGGGGAAGGGCAGAATGAAAAAAGAAAACAGAAGCTTTTTGCAGCCATCTTTGGCAAAAAGTGAAAATTAAAAGAAAAAATAAAAAATATACAGCTGATACTTGTGTCTGTCATTAATACAGAACACAAATGTACAAAATTATTTTCAAAGATAGCATTTGCAGCTAAGAATGGCAAATACTTATTTTGCTTATAAATGTTAAATTCTGCTAACAGCACAAGCTGTATTAGTTTTAGTCTGATGATCAAAAATCACGTTTCCAATCAAAACTAAGTTTTCACACTTTCTTTGCCATAATGAATTCCAGCTTTAAAAGCTTAATTCCAGATGAGTGAAATTTATTATTCATTTCTCTCTTCAACACCTAACATTTCTAGCAGAAAGTATTTCTTACATTTTTATCTGCCTATATGGCAGTCCAATTTTTCATTATATCAATCATGTGGAATTAAAGCAGGTAACACCAACTGTTCTTTTCTCAAGAGTACTGCCACTGTTGCTTTTGCTTACTAAAGGTTGATCACAAACCATACCACACACCAGAAAACAATGCTATCAAAAAGAAAGAATATCCACGTAACAACACAGTCATACTTTAAAAAAAAGCAGATGACCAAATTGTGCATATATGTATCAGATTTGCTGGAGTTTGAAAGGTATTTCAGGGCAAGCCTGGCATCAAGGTAGAACTAAAATTGTACCAGTCTGCAAAGTATGCAAGCAGAAAGCAGCCTGAACCACCCCCCACCCAACCCTGCAAAAAACCAAACCCAGCAGTATAGTATTATACAACAAGAGAATGAAAACGTACCTATTTGTTTTGCAGCTTGTAATATAGTTTTTAAATCACCATTTACAGTTTGGTGTTCTTTTTTGTCCAAATTGTCATCAACAAACTTTATTATCTTCTTCCAAGTAAGATCAGACTTCAGCAACTGTGCATGTAGCTTTGATCTTTTAGTCTGAAAATGAAAAATACTTCCGTTTATTTATTTCAAATTACTATATAGGGGTTCCTTTAAACACCAGATAGAAATACCTCTCTCCAATTGCATTTAGTCAGAATGTAGTAACAATTACAAGCAGTTTCTTTGTTACCTGTTCTTTACACTCTTTCTTGAGTGTAAGGAACAAGGAAGATACACATACATCCTTCTCACTACCCTATTCTTTCCAAGAAAGAATTCTCTGCAAAGCCGAACACTTGCAACTTCAAGAGATTTATAGCTCCCAAGATTCCAAATCCATTTCACATTTCAGGTTCCCACAATGCATCTATTGCTTAATTGCCTTTTTTTTTGGGGGGTGGGGGTTTGGGGAGTGTGGGAGGAGGAAGTACCTTAATTCAGTACCACTAAATTTATTCTAAGCATCCCCCAACAAGAGTCCAAGGTGAACTTCACATTGAAAGGGAAACATTTAGCTCCTCAGCTCTGCATAAGCTCAGAACTAAAAACATACCAGCCCAGCCAGCAAACACAGCCAAGCAACTCTGTCCATAAAGCACATCATGATTGTAAGGACCTAGCATAAATCACAAAGTTACAGCCAATTTGACTTTGAGCGAGGACACTATGAAGGAATGCACAGGAAACTATACACACATTGCCCAGTCTTGCTTGCCTGCTCTTACAACATAGCAGTGCAAATGAAGAAAGCAAACAGTTTTTACTATTTACACACTAATGCTTTACAATTACACTTTGGAAAATAAAAAAATCTTTACCATTAAGTCAGCTAATTCTTCACTGTAATCCTCATGTTTAGTGACATTTGAAAAGGAGCGTAAAGCGCCCGTAAGACGAGGCAAGGCCATCTGTTATTCGTTCAGTGATCCATAGGATGAGAAATCAAATCCCAGTTCAAGCACCTAGATGAGAACAAAACAAATAACATGGCTTTGTTAATGCTATAAATACAAACTTGCATCACAAACTTGAAAGACCATTTTAAGAAAGCAGAACTTGGCTGGCACTGCAATTAAAGAAGTTGAAAAAAAAATCTCTCAAAATGCTGATAATCAAGATTCAATTGGAGGGGGGTGAAAGCACAGAGCACAGGCAATACATGGTAACATGCAGAGGTCACTCAGCAGGTTTTTCTTCTCTCTCTTCCCTAAAGAAAAGTCACCAGCAATGAGGCAAAGTGGCAATTACTCCTTTAGTACCACTAACACAAGAGTATTATAGTGAAATCTATGTAACTGAACTTTAGCCCCCCATAGCAGTAAGTGATTACAACCTACGGGAAGATTTCCTCTGCATCAGCCCACGCTGGGAGCTTTCAGGTCATTAACAGCCTCCGGCACTGATGCAGGAGCATCCTTCTTGACAACCGCTTAGCCAATTCTAACCAGCAAAACAGGCAACGAAAATTACAAGAAAAAAAAATTAAAAAAAAGATTGTAATACATGCAGCACTATTATAAGAGATAAAGGGAATACGAGGGCTACCAGAAAACTGGAAAAATACTGCCGCAGGATGTTTCATCTCACAACTGAGAGAGCGCACACACAGTTACACACTGCAGGGCTCTCTCCAGGACTACAGTCTATTTCTGCATGGTCTTATTTCCTCTGTGAAACAGGCTCATATCTATACAGTAAACCACAGCTGTTCTCCATCTGAACTTGTACTCGTTCCAAGCCTTTTACTGAAACTATTCTCAGTTATTTAATTTCAAAAGGTGCCCACAGTTGAATTAATGAACTCTAATGCACATCTCCAGCTTCTGATGGTAGCAGATAAATACAGATTTAGATTATTTTTGAAACAATTAATGACACCATTATGCAAACCTAATGATCTGCATCATTCTTAGCATGCCTGAAGACCATCAGCCATCCAGAATTTAAATAACATAAAGTAGACTTAATAAAATTACTTCCCCCTTGCCACACACAGCCATATACTGTACAGAAATCCCTGCTTTAATCCAATTATCCTTAACATTTTTCTTCATTTAATGACTGCATTTGTATTTTAGCTATCAACCTTGCAATACAGCACAAAAGCAAATCCAGATGCAGCGTTCCAGACACAGACAGAAAAATGTCACTGATTTGTCAGGTCTGCTTGTTTTCCCACGTCGCATTAAGATGCTTTTTGAGAAAATCTATCACAACAGCTGATATTTTGGAGACAAATGTTATAATGATGAAGCTACAAAATATGGAAATATAAGATCTTTAACTGTGAAGGAGACAGAGAGGACATGTTTAAATTCAAGCCTAGAAGCAGAACAAGGCAAGCAACACTGCAGTTTTTGAGATGTCCAGTGTATTTATGACACATAATTCATAGCAGCATAGCTCCTAGTGAAAAAAGCCTGTGTATGTTGTAGCTGCAATTATGGAAGGGCAGTATTGTGTCAAAAAGTTGAGGTAATCTACCCCAACCTTTTTTGTCTGAACCCAATAAAAAAGGTAAATCAATGTCTTACTGATGACAGCACTGCCATTAACTATTAAAGGTCACTTCATTTTGCCTACTTATTTTATTTCTACACTCAAATACATTTTTCTATAGAATTATGGTCTTTAAAATAACATATAACAAAATAATTAACATTATCTAACTGTCCTTTCTGAAATAACATGCACAGTAAAGTCTGAACCCACTTTAAATAAGTTCATTTTTCACACACACTTTTAGGAGATTTTAAAGCATCTCCAGCAGGCTCATTTGTTAGGAAATTGAATTTTAAAGGAATGTTTCTTCTGTCTTTATTCATCATCAATACTATCCAAAATAAGAAACCTGGAACCCCAGAGGACAAGCAAGAGCACACCTCCCTGATCACAGACTTGGCCAAAGAGCCAAATGCAGCTCCTAAGCTCTATAATTGAGCTCATATTAATAAATGCTGCTCCATGCGTGCCTATGTGCTTGCAGAACTTGCAGTCCATGGCGGGGGGGCTGGTTTGGCAGAGCAGCTGCCCATGGCTTTTCATTTATAGACAAACCACACACATGCCCTTCACTTCTGGTTCATGGCACTCATCCTCATCACGGCAACACAAGAAAACAAAAATAGTCATCAGTTAGAAAGTGGGGGACAGGTGCTACTGTTAATATGAAAAACAAGCTAAAGTCTATGAACTCACACTATCACTCCACACATGCTAGAGCCAGCTCTAAACACAGAGTCAAAAATGCAGTAGGCCTATGAGTAAACCCTGCTGATGAAGATACCTTCCTGCATCACGCTGCCTTTAGAGTGGATCAGGTACTGTTGTCTTCCTGCAGCCACCATAAGGATAACTAATTCCTTCTGATTTTATAGAAATATATCTGTTTGCCAGCAGCTTGATCTGAAACATCTGTAATATCAAATGATCCTTGATCCTGCTAAGACCTGCTGGTTTTGGAACAAGGACCCAAAAGGCAGCAGTGAT
Source organism: Coracopsis vasa (assembly GCA_026283785.1). NCBI lineage: Eukaryota > Metazoa > Chordata > Aves > Psittaciformes > Psittacidae > Coracopsis > Coracopsis vasa. The sequence continues at coordinate 10,380 of JANHGB010019690.1, forward strand.
TAAATCATACTTACCAGGGCCCACATTACAGAGATGCAAGATGAAATTTGCCACTCTTCTGCCCATTCCCCCTTGAGAAAAAAGTTTGATAATAAGCACCCTCTTGTTTCATGTTTGTAGAGGAACACAGGGAATTCAGATTTAAGTTTACTGCAACTTTACATGGTAAAAATATCCCCCTTTCCCCTTCCCCCCTTCAGTCAAGTAAGGATAATATGGGCCCACTTTCCTAGGAAAAGGAAGTTTGACGATTCCTAGAACTATCTCAGATTTCCTGCCTCTTAAAAAAACTTTATCTTCCCACAAAGCTTCTGTTTGTAAAGTAGAAAGAGCAGTATCCACCTTTCTAAGGCCTTGGGAAGATGAGAGGCAATAATTTTAAAGCCCATTTTACTTTTAAAAGCAAGTGCGTTTTTAACGTTGAAACTTTTTATGACAGAAAGTAAAACATAAACGCAGATTATACTGAGAATTCAGGTGTGAAACCATTCAAACTTTATTGTTTGAAAGCAAACATGGAACATAATGTCAGCAAGTTTTCAGTCATTAAATTGAAATATTTTTTAAAATGTTAGCAATATCACAAAAGTAACGAACATTACTAGAGTTTTCCACTTCATATTTTCATCAATTAATTATGTTTTCCTCCCACTCCTGGCCTTCCTATATTTTTTTATATAAGGAACTAATAGATCTATCTCTTTCTTTTCTCCACTGAAATCTTACAGATATTGTCAAAGAAATGCCTATTTTAAATTTACTTAATTCCTACGATCACTAACAAAACAAGCTGGCTGCCCAGTAGGGACATGGTCTAGTGTGAGGTGTCCGTGCCCATGGCAGGGGGGTTGGAAGTAGATGACCCTAAGGTCCTTTCCAACCCTAACTGTTCTATGATTTATACATTGGCAATTAATAGCAGGTTGCTATTTTTCACTTTCACTTGTGGAAATGGAAGCATTTTAAATGAAAAGGAAGCTAAAAAGGCGAAAGACATCCCAGCCATAAGGCAGTACAAAAAATAAAGAGACAGTGCAGTACCTTCTTGTGCTTTAAATATATTAAACTAAATGTTAGCACAGGATTATCTAAATCAAACATACAAGCAGCAAGAACATGAGGACACATGAAGACATTTTAAATATATCCACACAGACAATATTTTACTTCTTTACACCCCCCCCCAACCACTAAATTTTACTGAAAAGAACACATTTTGGAATTGCTAAATTAAGCTCAGCAATTCCATCCACACAAAGGTAAACTTCATATTTCATGCATTTACAAATAAATTTCAATATCTAAAAAAAAAAAAAAACCCAAACACCCCACATCCTATTTGGTGTGTACTGCCCACTGCAATTTTAAATAAACAAATAAAAATAATAGATGAAAAACCTATTTTACAACAACACGGACATTTATATTAGATTCACTTAAACTTCCTATCCAAACATGCTTGTTGTAAACAGTACAAATACAGCACCTAGCATCTAAGTTGACAGCCAGAGGGATGATGGTGGTTTAATAACGTCTGGGAAATTAATCATAAGCAGCATGCCAAAGGAAGATACTACAATATTAATATTTTCCAACTTCATACTTTGCACCTTTATAAGCCGTGCTATACAGTGTAGTACCAATTGTACACTTGCAGACATCTAATTTCAGCAAAAGGCTCAGATATCACACTGGAATTCTCCCAAGTTGTCTGGGTCAAATATTGCTGATCTCCAGTCAAGGCAGGGTCACTCTTTGAAAGGGAGATGTCAAGACTAAGGAATATGTACTCAGGAAGAAACAGTGACTGCCTGTCTTTGAAAGAAGGATGTCAAGATTAAGGAATATGTACTCAGGATGAAACAGTGACTGCCTCATGCATGGTATTCATCTCAGTGAACACCAGACTTCAAACAAATGCTTCAGCATAATGAGGAGGCATAACAGTGGCTGTGTGCACCATCCTTCATATAAGAGACAGTTTTAGGATCTTAATTATTTCAGTCACTAAACCAAAAAAAAACCCCATCCTAAAAAACAAATACTGGAACTGCAAGCCACGCATTCAACAGAGTATTAACCCTTTCCAGATTCTCCCTCTCACAATCCTAGCCATCCACATGGGATGAAACACCAGCTGCCTAACACTTCCTGCTAGCATCAGCTAGAGAAGTTTTTCCTGTGATTATGCCCAATATGGTTTTGGTGTGATGTCAAACGTGTGGCTTGGCCCAATAATGCGTTCATTTTAGATGTGCTTTTATATCATTACTAAGGATAACTGCTGTTCTAGAAAAGAAAAAAAAATAAAAGAAAAAGCAATCCTTTTTTCAGAATAACTCATCTTTCTTTTCCAAGAACGTTAAGACATAGTTCATTTGTTAGCCTGAGAAATGTCTGCATTTTTATACCCCATCACCATTTTATTAACTGCAGGAAGAGACAAGCTGCATTCCAAGTAACAGAGACTTAAAGAGTTGCCTTACATGTGCAGATTCACTATATATGAATCTCCAACATACATAACATGTGTGCTCATTTAAACACTAGGCATGAACAGCAAATCCAAGATATGTGGCTGTGTGTACGTTTTTGCTTTAGCTTAATAGGGGGCTTCTACGCCTCTCTCTTTCACACCTTGCCATCATGAGAGGTTGAAAATAACCTCAGAGGGTTCAACTTAACTCTATTCCAGCAAACTTTGTCACTGAAGGAAAAGTAGGAAGTGTAATGAAGTTTAATACAGAGGTACACAGCCAAAGGAAGTAAAGAGAGGATGAAAAACAGTGAGAGAAAGAAAAAACTTCTGAGCTAACAACAGCTAAGTAATGCATGTTGCATCACATCAAAGATGGCTAAAAGGATATGGGATGTACTTCAGAACTATAACTGCTGTAATAATACATACATAATTGCATAACTGCTGTGATACGACCATGCTAAAGCACCTGTTCAGACAGCAGTAAGGAAGTCTTCATAACACACTGCTGTGCTGAACACACAAGGATAAAGCCTCCAACATTAACTACTGGCCACAGAGATGACATTGCCAGGTTCTTTACAACTCAGCTTCAGGAGGTAAAAGAATTCCTTATAAGAGTAGCTAAGGTTTCACAAAAAAAAAATTAATGGAATAAACAACTTGAGGTCACTGCACACAGGTACAACTGTGCAACTACCTGAGTATGAAAAGTTATACAAGTAATAATCAGCAAGCGTAATAGGCTTACTGTAGCAGAAAACCACTAATAAACACTTTGACCTTTCTTCTGAGCCTTAATGGGAAGGCAAGAACAGGAAAAATATGTATTTCTCTGCTGTGCATAGGCTGCTTTAAAGACAACAGTCTGCACAGATCAAGTCAAACCTTTAAATGTTACAGAACCTGTGATAACAAGTAATCTTTCACAGAACACCAGGCTGGAAGGGACCTCAAGAATCATCTGGTCCAACCTCTCATGGCAAAACGACAGTCTAGAAAAGATGGTCCAGCACCCAGTCCTGCTGAATCTTAGAAGTGTCCAGTGTTGGGGAATCCACCACTTCCCTAGGGAGACTATTCCACTAGCCAATTGTTAATTAAAAATACCTTTAAACAGTGGTCAACTATTGAAGGCATAGTCCCATAAAGCAATATTATTAGAGACAGAGTCTCTTGTCTCATCTTCAGAGATCACAAGCCACACAGGCACTTCAAACAGCACATCACCTATTTGATGCTCAGCAGATGACAGCTGCTTCACTGATAATTTATTATTAGAGTTTAGAATTAGAACTTTAAAAAAATGTAGTGCTGTATTACTGGAATATTACAATGTGTGCAAACTGGAATCAAAACTAACAGCTGCTGCCCATCCCTCCTAGGCTGCCTACCTATAGTGCTGGCAATACAAGCAAGAGGATACTTTCAGAAAGACACCTGTAGGGATTTCCACAGTGAGAAAACTCTTAACTATCTTTTCACAAAGCTTGTAAATATCAGAAGTACACCTTATTCTATCAGAAAATGGGGAGGAAAACAAAAATTGAGGCATAATATTGCTACCCTCGGCCAACACCATGAAAAGGAAAATTGATCCATTATGTCTCTAGTAATCTGAGAAAGTTAAAGCAGGATTTTTTCAAGTTGTGGATTTTTTGAAATGGTTGCATTTCTAGAGGTGTAGTCACATTCTGTTAGAATGTATGTAAAATTTCTTAAAATGTGTTTTAGAAAAATTGTACTGTAAGCTAAGAAATACGTACAAGTCTAGATTCTCCTATTTAATAACTAAAAGCCTTTGAGTAAGCATCATGAGTATTCAGCAGATATACAAACTGTTCAGATTTATGGAATCAACTTTCAAATTGGACAAAAACTTAACTCCTTTTAAGGACTCCCCATAAACAAAAATGCCACACTAACAGGAAAATTATATAACCAAGCATTTTATTTATACTGATGCTTCAGAGGCAACATAGCTCATATGAGGTCATGCTCAGCAATAAAAGCTAAGCGGAAGGAGAAGCAAGGCAATGGCAACATCCACGCTTACAGCAACTGCTACACGTCACCTATTTGCTCTGTATCACAGCAGAAGGGACGGAATGAGAGGCTGGGTGGGCATGTGGCTGCTGTTTGGGGTCAACTCACCACAGATAATAAATTTCTTGAAATAAATGGAAGAGAGGACTTTCAGAGATCTTTACTCTTCCCCAGTCTTTCAGGGGGAAGACAAATTGTTCCGCCTTAGAGCAGCAAACTAAGAATTCACATTTCTTCCACAAATAAATCAGAATCCAGTTTTGAAACAGAGAGTGACTAAGCAACCCAGCTCAGCAGTCTTCACCAGTTTTAAAGAAAGGAATGGTTGATAGATATAAATGGTTTTATATTAGATAGATATCTATTAGATAGGTATTAATGGTTTTAAGAAATATTTGAACACATAAAAGTCACTACTGTACAAACTCACCTTCTTATTCTCAACTTCTTCAAAATCTGGTTTACAACTGGAAACCTGAAACTGACTCCACAAATCACCCAATAAATGCTGTAATCACCAACCTTTAATTCCATGATAATCTATTCTTACTGTATGACCAGTTTATGATTAAGAGTCAGATCTGTAATATTAGATTCCATTTATTTTTCAGGCCAAACTTCCTACATGCCTTTGGACAAGCAGGAGTAACAGATAGTTCAGAGTAAATACATGCCACTGAACAAACAGTGGCAAAGTCTAGGGAGGTGTTAAATCCATATGCCTAAACTATGATCCTAAACTCAGCATACAATGAAAGGGGAGAGCTAGCAATTTTTCCCTTCCTAAATTGGCATTCTCCACCTTTCTGTTAAAAGATAGTCTTCTCTAGCATCAACAAGATTTAATAAGCCAGAAAAAGAACATGTGTTTTAATTTGCATCTCACAGATATGCACTCGGCTAGAGGCTGGCCGCCAAAGTTTAGTCCACATGTTAATGAACTGAATAAAAAACTGAGAACACCAACTGCCCTTTCAGCAAGGACAAATGGTAAATGCTCAAGCAGTCCAGCATAGCCACTGTAGCATCATTAAATATTTCTTGGTTTCTCCCTAGCCTAATGGATTTTCAACAAATTATACATTGTTGTGTATAACTTCACGACAATATTCTATACCAAGGGACTAGAAGAACCTCAATGAGCATAGGGCATAGATATCTTCCACACCACTGGTTAATTCAGTGAGCGCCATTACCATAGAACCAGAGTGTGCTGCTACATCTTCCATCACTCATGTTTTTAGGTGGCTGTGCAAAGTGTTGGGGTGGGCTGACCTTGGCCATCAGCCACGCAGTGACAAAGCCACCAGTTCCCCACCACCACAGTGGGATAGGGGAGAAAACAGGAACAAAAGTAAGAAAACTTAAGGGCTGAGATACAGAAAGCTTAACATAGGAAGGAAGGGAAAAAAAAAAACAAAACAACCCACCCCACACCAAAACCAACCAACCACACACAAGTGAATGTAAAAAAATTGCTCACCACATCAGTGACCAATCTCCAAACGATTAACACCTTGGGAGCAAAACAAACCAAAAACCAAATAAGCAAACAAAACACCCATTTTTATTTCTGACCAAGAAAACATACAGCACGGAATATGCCTTTGGTCAGCTGGGGTCTGATGTCCCAGCTGTGTTACCACCCAGCCTCTTGCCCACCGCCAGCCTACTCACTAGGCAGGTAGGGTGGGAAACTGAAAGCCTTGATGCTGTGTAAGCATCGCTCAGCAACAACAAAAACACTGTTCTAACATCAACACTGTTTTAGCCACAAATCTAAAGTACTATGACTATGATGAAAGTTAACTCCTAAACCCAGTATAAGAACATACTCACATTGCTTCATGCAGACACAATCAAATTCCTCAAAGAGGGATAAGCATAAAGAATACCCTGACTGTAGATCCCCCTAGGGATTTTGCTTGCAATAAACAGGAAATGGCTCATTTCTGTGATGTGATCAGGTGTTTAAAAAGCAAGATTGGGTGAATACAGAATGACTGACTATTGCTCATAATTTAAGAATAAGGAGGCACATGATAAAACTGAACATCAGGGTGAAAACAATAGCAAGTGAAATGCCTTTCCTATGTAGAACATAATTAACTTTGGGAATTCATTGCCACAAGATGCCCAAAAGACAGAAAGTTCAAGTACACTCAGAAAATAATTAGATGAATTAATGGAAGTCAGATACTTTTGTAGTTACTGAACTCAAGAGCTTAGAGACAGATCATCAGTTATTTAAATCACTGAAAAGGAATATATGGAAACAAAGGCACCACTATATTTCCCTCCACCCCCCTTTTTTTTTTCAGTACATCAACTAAGCACCTGCTACTGGCACTACAAGAGAGAGATACTAGACAAACATTTTATTTGAAAACACAGCTACAGAGTGAGATGACAACAGAAATTCTGAGGATTACAATTTTCGATTTAGGAGCCTAATGTCTGTCTCTAAACCTGTTTATGGGTTCAACCCTTGTCTCCTTCTCTTCTTAGGTCAGACTTCAGCTACCATATTTCTAATAAACTTCCAACTACACATTATAGATAAGTTTTTAAACTGCTTCAATTAGATAATTTTGTCCAAATTAGAGATTAGATTTCTGGCTTTTCCTCTTTTCTCCAAACATTAAAGCATAATTCGGTTTTTAAAAAAGTGAGTAGGCCTGAAAGTGCTCAACACCAACTTCAACAATTGTTACTGAAAACAATTTACCACAAAAACATAAAGCTGTTATTTGGAGTAATAAGAACCTCCAGCAGATTTTGTAGTGGGGAAAAATACATCTGCTCAGCACTCAAAACACTCATGTGAGCCATACCTAAATAACATTTAACAGCTTCCAAATACACTTTACATTGTAACTATCCAGTCACAGACAGCAAGTGCCTTTCCTTCCCCCAGCACCTCCCCACCCCAACAGCAGCTTCTACAACTAAGAGCAATGAAACACACAGGAAGAACAGCGACCAGCCTGAGCTTAGTTCAGTATTTATAAAGGATAACTTTTTTCAGAGAAAGAGTTGTAGTTTAACAAGAACTGCAGAAATACACACTGGTGCTTTACAAAGGAATAATTTTCTATTAGTACTGTATAAAAAGATTTTTCAACTTTGCTCTCCCTGACAATAGCATTAAGACTACACTTCCTAAATCTGTAAATGATATTGAGATGCAAGGGACTGCAACTATTTTAGAGGCCAAACTAAAAATTACAATTATCCTGAAAGAACTATATCCAACATGGACATGTCCTGGGTTCAGCAGTAGCAGCCATTTTTCTCCTTCTTAGTAGCTGGTGCAGTGCTGTGTTTTTGACTTTCAGTCTGGGAACAACGCTGATAACACTGGTGTTTTTAGTTGCTGCTCAGTAATGTTTACTCTGACCAAGGACTTTCTCAGTCTCATGCTCTGCCAGGGAGGAGAGGAAGCCAAGAGAAAGCAGAGACAGGACATCTGACCCAAACTAGCCAAAGAGGTATTCCATATCACAGCACGTCATGTCCAGTATATAAACTGGGGGCAGTTACCTGAAAGGGCTAGATCACTGCTCGGTCGGGCTGGGTATCGGTCTGCGGGTGGCGAGCGGTTGTACTCTCTTCCCTTGTTATTTCCCTTATCATTATTATTATTATTCGTGGCAGCAGTAGTGGTCTGTGTTATACCTTAGTTTCTGGACTGTTCTCATCAGAGTTACAAAAGAGTTACATTCTTTTGATTCTCCT
>JANHGB010019695.1:11323-21915 GCA_026283785.1 Coracopsis vasa
TGTGAAATCAAAAAAAAAAAAAAAAAAAAAAAAAGAAAAATGGTTAAAAATGGGATCTTAAAGCAGAGGGGAAGTATCAAAAGGAAGATATAAAGGAGGAAGAGATGTTAGCACAGACTGAGGAAAAGAGACAGAGGGACCACTAAACATGATAAAAAAGTATTCAAAACTGAACACTTCTGCAGCAGAAAATGACTATCTGAAACATTTTATACCTCGGTGCCCTCAACACTTTCCACAGAAAGCAGGCTCACAAGTCAGACTGCCAGAATCTCTGCCTGGCAGGTTTCCCAACTCTCTAGGTATCCTGGAAGCTGTTTCCCTAGAAATTCTGCCCAGAAATACAGAAAAACGGAGTGCCCAGTGTCTGAAGGGTAGAGTTTCCTGCTGGTGATACACACAAGCTATACAATTTTTCTCTTTTGTAGCTAAAAAGACACAACATCCTTTATTAGCTATAAGTTTCTTATATGCTGGGCACTGGCTTCTCCTACATAATAGATAAGCTGCATTTCTCCACATCCTACTAACCCTTCTGTAAATTAGTTCAAATTTGAGTTCACTTTGTTCAATCATTTGGTCAAAAGTAGAAATGTATGGTTTCTGCAGCACCTTTTTATAGAAAAGTATAGTTTCCTATCTGTAGTAGGAATACTGTACTTTATATAAAACAGCAAGGTCCTTACAGTAAATTAGTATCTTCTATAAAATCAAAGAACGCAGCAGAGGGAAACAACACAAAAATCCTTCTTTAAATCCATATTTCTGTGTGCTTGAAATTTTAACTAGTTTTCCATTTATGACAATGGCCCTAAGACCCAACTTTTTCTTACAAGTCTTGTCTTGTTCTCAGACCATCAAGGCCACAGGAATACTATTACAATATCCCAGTAATGTATTTTGCTTCTTCAAGACCAAACCACAGTGATGCTTTGCAATCATATTGTGATCAACTACTGTACACAGCAAGTTACCTGTCAATGTCACAAGTTCCAGGGTACACTACACCATACTCTGCCTTAGTGCATCTCATTCTATTTCCTTTTACTGTAGTCCATAATGTCATCAAGCTTTTCCAGTATAACATTCATATTTTTCTCCTTTTTTAGCAACAATTCCCAGACTTGGTTTAGTGAGTTGATTCTATTAGTATCCATCTACTTCTTTTGACCAAGTTATTTATCAAAAATAACTAATGTGATTAGTGGTCCTAGACACACTGCTTTAACCTGAATACCTTCTCTTCCAGGACCCAATGCAGTCACCCTGTTAACTTACTAAAAAATTAATGATGTCGGTCATCTAAAGAAAACTGAGGCCTTTTGTGAACAGGGAGTACTGCTCTCAGTAACAGACCTCCAAAAGCTCAACTGGCCTTTGACCCCAGAAAGGAGGGGTTCCAAAAAAACTAATCCTTTCAGTCTCTAAACTTTTTCATAGTTCTCATGTTCCAGAACAGCAGAGCAGGGGCTTTTTAACACCTCTGTGCTACAAAGAAAGAGTAACTAGGTCATTTTAAAAACTAGTTCATTTGATTACTCCTTCTTCCACAGCTTCTTTTATTTTTCATTATATTTTTATATCTGGTTTTAGGCTGCTGAAGCTTCTCAGGAATAGAGTCTTGGGATGACAATCAGCTATTTAACCATTTCTCTTGCAATTGTGGTAAAGTCACAACTGCTTAAAGCACACTACAAGCCTTATTCAAACTATTAAATCTTCAGTTTTAAGTCTGGTAAATATAAATGGCATTATATGGTTTTAGAAACAGTACTTTTTTCTGAGTTTTGTTATTGCAATTTCAGAATAATACAAACCGTTATGAGATCTCACTAGTAAGCAGAAATTTCTGTGACAAGTACGGAACAGGTTAATTACTTGCCCTCAATTATACATGTTCCTCTCAATTAATGTTAGCAATATTATGTACTGTGAATGACAAAATGAAATTCACCTAGTGAAAAAGTCTGCCAGCAGAAAAAGAATGCACTTTGCTCTAAGCTTTAAATATTTGTCTATTATCTGACAGAATAGCCACATGCAGTATTAGTAAGTTATTTCTCAATAAAAGCCTACAAAATAAAAGATAATGCTCCTATGCATAGCAAAAAGAAAAAAAAATCAAATTAAGATTACTTACTTGATTAAGTATATCTTGTTTCTGTAATGCATGCAAGGAAGGAAAGAACACACATACATTAATGCAGTGTCATAACACTTAGGCTCTGCTTTCAGAATAGAACTATTTTTGTTGAAAGGTTAGTGATGTAAATGAACAGGTTTAAGACATTAGATAGAATATGCCATTTTCTTGCATTAGTGCAATGCCCAGAAAATGGTTCTGTCAGCATTCTAGTCTTGATTAGAGAGTGCAAACAATTTATTTTTAACCACGCAATGACAGATAACTAAGGAATAAAAAAAAGTAAATACAATGTTTGTCTTTCCCAGTGTACTTTAAAAAAATAAAAAAAAATATTTGCTGTCAAGAATAGTTGTTAATGAAATAACTTAAATACAAATGAATGGTAATGGTAAATGTTAAATTCCATAAATGTGGTAACAACAAAGGGAGGGCTAAGAATTTCTTTCCTTCACTGGATGAAAACATAGTGACAAACGATGGAGAAAAGGCCGAAGTACTTAACACCTTCTTTGCCTCAGGCTTTAACAGTAAGACTGATTGTTCTTGGTCTCTGGGTACCCAGCCCATTGAGCTGGAAGACAAGGAGGGGGAGCAGACTGATGCCCCAATAATCTAAGGGGAAACAATTAGCAACTTCAGAGTAGGCAAATGATTTCAACATGACTGCAAACATTCTGCCAAACTTGGGGCTTCACCTCTCTGGGCAGATCCAGCCATGAAATACACCTTGCGTCATGCACTCATTGCCATAACCTTCCTGATCTTTCTACATATGCAGATTTATTCTTTTTATCCACATTTGAACTGGAGCACTGCCCTGCTCCATGCTGCAGCCTGACTGCTTGTCTGGTTGAGACCCCTCAACCCACCTTTCATGTCACTCTTCAGGCACTGATTAAGCTTAAGAGCTCTAAATGGTAAGTAGGGAAGCAAGTAAACAAGAAGCCCCTACAGGGGATGACAACACTAGGACTACAAGCACAAAATGGTGTGTACTTACTGCCCATTTAGATACAGTCTTTAGCTCCATCTGCTTTCCTAACTCTTGCTAGCCTATTCAGTGCTCCTTTCAAAATGAAATAGCCGAAATTAATTAATCAAATAGTCTTTCCATCATCTGAGATTTATTTTATAAATCACAGCTCTCCAGGAGGCGGATCTTAACCTACCTATGTGTCTTATATCAGGTATAAAATCTATTCTTAATTGCATATTTGACACTGACTTAGAAAAGGTGGCAGAGCAAAGGTTCAGTAGCATTTGTAGGCGTTTTAGTCATCTCCCTTTCATTGAAAGCAGACAGCTTTCAAAGCAGAGAGCATTGAAAGCTCAATAAACAAAATCCCTATACTGGTTGACCTTCTCATAACCAGATACATCATTTCCACTAAGCCCAAAAACCACTCACTCAACAAGATATAAGATAATGGAAAAACAAACCAAATGACTTCATGTAATAAGTTTCAAATACCAACAGCTTTTCTTTCTGCTATTTCCATCCCATTACATCAGCTTGTGACAAAAAAATGCAATACAGAAGCAATAGAGTGGAATGAATTTCTGAACCCTTTAAGCAGGGAGAGGCTTGAAACCGGAAGTTCTTAATGCTTTTTTTAAAGTACATAAATTTGTCGCTGTGCTAAATCTGCCATAGCTTTATGACCCATGTTTATTGGTAAAACACTGGCACCACCTTTTGTTAGAAAATTTCTTTGAGTGCTTATGACATAATGATCTAGGAAAGGAAGAGCTAAAATGGAAACACGTTGGTATCCTTTATAAAAAACAATAAAATGGAAGCGCTGTCTTCAGTATGTGGAAGTAAAAAGCTGCACTATGACTGATGTAGCTGAAATCAGTCAATTTTTGTCATCTCGTTTAGAGATAACAATTAATTAATTAAATAGTACATCCAACTCATGGAGTCCTTATCCAACCAGATACAATCAACTTGCAAATCATTTGTAAAGAGATTATCCACATGGCAGGTTGAATCCATGCAAAACATATAGACATGCCTGTGCAAAGGCAGTTCTGACTTGGCATATTCATTCAACTGCAGATGAAATTTCAGCCATTTTGCTTCCAGTTCAGTAGCTTATAGCATAAAACTTGAGCTAATAAATTCTAATAGATCTGAAGTAGCTTCACTGCTAGCTGTGTTTTCCTTATGCTGCACTCCCTGAAGTCTACGTGCTAAGCAGCAAAGTATAAAAGTTATCAGGGTTAGCCTGCGTCCAACGTTGACCAAGTAATAGTGAATCACTTGATCCCTGCTGAAGACACTGAAGCCATCATAGGGTGCCTGACTTGTATTCCTTCCACCCCTTCCATCCTCCCATCCTACTCACTGATTTAGGTGTTCTTCTGCTCTATAATCCCTGCATATTTTGATACATTCGTAGGATTCTACAAATAGCTGTGAACCGAAGAATGCCAGGAAACACCAAAGTGTCACAGACTGAGCTGTGCCACCTGCCTGCCAATGGGAACTGGCGAATGAATTCCTTGTTTTGCTTTCCTTGTACACACAGCTTTTGCTTTACCTGCTAAACCCACTTTATAATAAACCCACTGTGTTTATTAACTCCAGCTTGACACAAATTCTGTCAATTCACCTGCTGTCAGTTAGAGCAGTTGTTCCAGGTGCCCATATCAATCACTTTTTGCCATGATTCAACCTCCACACACCCCCAAACTGGAGGAACAGCTTTGCTGAAAGAGACTAATCTCACAACTTCAAATGCCGATTTGTTTATACACAAATTTGACAATGTATTACCTACATGGCAACATGTTATTTAAATACCCATATATTATTTTGTACTTTAAAAGTTTACACTTCACAAATCTGAAAACGTATGATAACTGAAAATAAGTGAAGAATTTCAAGAAAAAGTTTGAATAATAAATTAAGACTATTCTATCAGAATCTAAAAGCACAAAGAAAACTGCAGAATTGGAAAAAAAAAGAGAGCAAGCACTGAATTTGAAAATCAACAGTTCATACTTTTCTAAACAAAACAAAACAAAACCCAAACAAAAAAACAAAAACACCCAACCAACAAAAACAAACAAACAAAAACCCCCAACAAAATAAAACAAAAGTGGGTCTACATTCTAACAAAAATAAATTCAGGTCCTACAATCAATGTTACATTTGAGAATAAATTAGTTGGTCATATTATTCCCATCCTCTTATAACCTATGAGTCTATTTAACTATAACACTGGAGATTTAATACAATCATTTACAAGATGAACTTACATTTTACTTAATTATGAAATATTTTCCTCAGAAACTGACTATATGAACATTCTACTTTGCAAAGTTCAAAGTGACAAATACTTTTTCAATACTTAATGAGTTATAACTACTTTACTTGACAATAATTAGTCTTTTACATCCTGAAATGTAAGATGATTTTCATTTTTCTACCCTGAACTCCACATAATGCAAGCACAGTCAGAAACATTACTATTAGAAACATTACTGAAATAGGTTTTTATTTAGCTAAACTTTGAGTCACACTATTAGGATGTGCTAAGCAGATACAAATTGCAATTGGGGATAACAAAAGAAAATAACTGGCTTTTTCTACCAGCCAAACCAGAATACTTTATCTAGTAGTGAATCTGTAGAGACAATGCACATGCACACACACACACTTTTTTTTTCCATCTGAATTCTTCATATTGTCAGAAAAAAATTTTCCTTTAATAATGGGGATCCCACTACCAGAAACAAAACAAGAAAAATAGAATTTAAAACAAAATCTTAACTGAACAGGTATTACTTTTCTAATTTTCAAAATTATGCTTAACATTTCAAATATTTGAAAAGAATTGGGAAGTATGTTAATCTTACCAAGAGAGTTTTATTTTTTTGTGTCTGTGTGATGTTTTTGGTTCTGATCATTTTCTTCATGGTAGTCAGTATGAGGCTATGTTTTGGATTGGTATTGAAAACAGGTAATACAGGGATGTTTTAATTATTACTGAGCAGTGCTTACATAAAGTCAAGGTCTTTTCTCACTCTCACAGGCTGGGGTGTAGAAGAAGTTCGGAGGGGACACAACTGTGACAGCTGATCCCAAGTGACCTAAGGGATATTCCACACCATATGATATCCTACTCAGCATATAAACTAGGGGGAAGAAGAAAGAAGGTGGGAATGTTTGGAGTGATGGCATTTGTCTTCTCGAGTCACCATACTTGTCTTGGGAAGACTTATTTGTCTTGGGAATTAAGATCTCTGGGATTTCTGCTCTCCCAGAGATGGCCAAACACCTGCCTGCCAATGGGAACAGGTGAATGAATTCCTTGTTTTTCTTTCCTTGTACAAGCAGCTTTTGCTTTACCTGTTAAACCGACTTTTATCTCAACCCACAAGTTTTCTCACCTTTACTCTTCCGATTCTCTCCCCCTTCCCACCAGGGAGGAGTGAGTGAGCAACTGCGAGAGGGTTAGTTGCCAGCTGGGCCTAAACCATGACAGTCTGTTTAAATCTTAGAAAAGATAAGGTGGTTTTATGTAAATTACTAAGCAGATATGTCTAATGTGATATTTATAAACTTCTAGTTCTTCAAAATATTCACATTTTGTTTTCCAAACAGTTTCAAATACCCAAGCATCTGATTTACAAACATTTTTCTATTTCAAATGGTTAGATTAGCTACAACATCTGTAAATATTTCTCCCCACCATTTCTGACCATTGAAGAAAGAAGAAGAATTACCCCTTCAGGATTGTATTTTGCTAACACACCACTGCCATGGAATTCTTCTAAGACATCCTTAATTTTCTTGGTGGAATCTGGATGAAGAATAAGAGAGAGAAAATGAAAATAGAGAAAACTGATTTACAAAATATAAACCGTAATTAAAGAAACAAGAACCAAACTGCTAATAGCTTTTCTCAATGAATATTAATAATTTTCTCTGATGTATGAGAGCTGTGGGCACAAAGAAAATGATAACATACTATCCCCTCTCATTAAGTAATATAAAAATCAGCAAGTAAACACAAAATGCTCAGAAGCAAACAGTCTTTGACCCAATCCTTAACTATTGTTAATTAGCATATATCTGAAAAAGCTGTTTGCAAGGACTATTTCAAGTCAGTTTTCTTGTCCTCAAAACACAAGTCATCTACGGAACATAGCCATTCCCAACAGTGCTACTGAATCATCTCAGGCACAGCTGCCAGTAAGTAGAGGGCTTGTCAGAGAAGCCACACAATATCAAGATAAAGCAAAAAATTGGAGAAAAAAAAAGAAATTTTTTCTTCAATCACGTCACAGAAAACAAATGTTGCTATCCACACCTCAATTTTTGCAGACTTTTAAGATATTCTAACCACTGTCAGCTACAGTAACTTTAGGAAAACTTTTGTCTAACAGAATTGTGCAAAATCCCTGCCATTCAGAAGCACTTTCCAGTTTGTTTTTAATTGTCTACATGGAGAATAACAAAACAGTTATTTAAATAAGTAGCCACTACATACAACTCTTAAACTCAGATTTACTTAGAATACATCATGCACATAACCATTTTTCAACCTTAAATATCTCAGCAATACAACAAAAATAACTGTAATTCAATGTTTTCTTTAAAATGCAGTAGTTGAGTGCATACTACTCAAATGTGCATAATGGCCAAAACACAGAAGTAAACTGTAAACTAGTAATAAGTAACAGATGCATTACAGAAGAAAGCAAGTAAAATTCATGGCTGCACATTTATTTGTACAACAAAACCTAGAAGGAAAGGAGAGAAGCAAAGAGGACACCACGAACAGGACTATCACATGAGCCATAGTTAAACCCTTTAAATTACAAACATTAGGACCTAGACTTCCTGATTTTTTTTCATTGTATCAACAAAATATAGCATTGTAATAGCTCTTACAAGTAAAAAAAATTCAGCATCTCAAACCTGAAGTATGTTTACGAAAAAAGAAAAAAAATGTTTTTAGCATTTAGTAGCAAAGGATTTCAAAAATAGCTTTATAACAGTTCATAACAGCTAAAAACACCAGTAAAATTCCATTTTAAGAGGTGCTGGAGGAGTTGTTTCCCCCCTACCCTCTTACACAGTTTAGATTGCAATAAGAATGTTTTTTCCCAATGTTTGTCATTTTATGAAATTTTCTTAAATGGAAACAGCCAAGACTATGTGTGGCCTCAATAAACAGTCCATTTTCACTAATCACATGTATGTCAATGTTATTGACAACTGTAAGTAATGGAGTTTAGCTGGTCTCATGGGCAGTCCCAACATATTTTTACTTGATAAAGTCATCTATAGTCATATTGTGTCATTTGAAATACAGCAAATGATTACAACTTTGAGTGTAAAAAACATTAATCAATATGGCAAGAAATAAAATTTATTAAGAACTGTAAACAGAAGATGATGGGTTAGATATTTAATGATGAGGACAAGAACACAAATTGATGAGTGACAAAATTTCTTCATCTCTATTATTTCAATGTTTTTCAGTAGTCATATGCAGGGTGGTACACAAAACTTACTGTACGTTATGATAATGAAGTCAAGAAGTATTAAAGCAGCAGTGCGAGGTGAGCAGATGTATGACAGAGGTGACTCAATCTCATACTAAAATAGGATTTTTCTACACTTTGGAGGAAAGAGGTTAGACACACATCAAACAGAAAGACAGCAAGGTCTCCTCACACACCTTTTATCATCCACAGTAAATAAATAAAATAGAAATGGCCCACTCTGTAGCCATTTTAAACAGCGTCTTGAGGCACTTCTCCCAACAATGACCATCCTTCTTTAAAGTCTATTTAACTTTAAATTAGTATTATGCCTACGCAACCATAACTATAACAGAAAACCTGTCTTTTGTTACTTATTAAAAATAAATTCTTTATTTTATTCATACTCTTCTTAATCAAGTATCATGAAATAGCAAATATTCTCTATTCCAGCAACAATACAACTGTTCTCCTTTTTTGTCCATGAGCTTGAAGCAGTCACATCTAAAAACCATAACTAATTCCATGCTTGAAATAACTGACAAGAAAAAAAGGTCTGAGGATGTAAATTCTGCTTTAGTTGTCCCAGCAAAACTCTTCAAATGATTTTCACATTCTGGACAGGAGCTGTATTTATTACAAGCACCACAACACACATTTCACAGCCAAGACAGAACCATTTTTCAGTCTTTTGTTCACAGTCATTCAATCATTTTTTCAGTTCCTTTGACAGTATCCAAACTAATATAAATAAAGATCTTTTAAAATGCTCAGAATGACAGAACAATATTTTAAGTTAAACGCCAACTGACTATCTTCTGCATGCGTACTCTGCAACCGTGCTGACACTCCTCAGAACCTATAAATCTTCCTCAGCCTCTAGTAGGCAAACTAGTGTTAGGAACATGTTCTATCTTTAAGAAGCTGACCTAAAGAAATATGAAGAATAAGATAATTTTCAAGTTTCATTCTTATTTGGGGATTAGAAATAAAAGCGGTATTGCCTTGGAAAGCTCTACGCCCACAAAAATTAGAAACTCCAATGACATTTTCTCAATTCTTCTTTAAAAAAGTCAAGTACATGCTTTCTGTCAAAAATAGACCAAAAGTTCCAGAAAATATATACAGAAGTAACTCAGAAGTTTTTCTAGCTTTTTTTCCCTAAGCTTTTTAACTAGGAAGTAACAACAATGCATTCCATTACAGTTTAGTCTGATCCAAATCATCTACATACTAACTTGAAAATGGTGGTGTAAACATAAGCACCAAACCAGAATCTGTGTTCTCACTTACCTACAAGTGCATGTTCTGCATAACTCAGCAATTTACCTCTGTGAGCAGTCTCAATAAATTCATAAGCACCACTCACATTAAAATACAAATCCACTGGATTAGTCTTAGCAATTTCTGAAATTAAGGACAAGTTCCTCCTTTGTCTAAGCCTCTGTATTCCAAGTTCTCCTCAAGAGAGGCACTTTCTAAATACATCTATATATAGCACGTAGTCTGTTACTGCAGAGCTTAAATCCCATCATATCTGCTAAGCTATAGCTGGCACAGTATGAGCATCATGTAGCTTTAAATATAAAGTTTGTTTTATGTAACAGCTCTGGGTTTTTTTTTTCTCACAACTTCATTTTTACCCACTAGCCCAGTGAATGTCCATGTTTTGGGCCTTCACTCACAATACAGAAGACCTTCAAGTCTCTCCTCTGCCTGAACGGATTCAAAATCTTATCCTTAAACCCATCTTCTGTCCTGGTTTCAGCAGTAGCAGTCATTTTTCTCTTTCTTAGTAAGCTGGTGCAGTGCTGTGTTTTTGACTTTCGGCCTGGGAACAGCACTGATAACACTGATGTTTTCATTTGTGGCTTAGCAATGTTTAGTCTGAGCAAGGACTTTCTGAGCCTCATGCTCTGCCAGGGAGGAGGGGGAGCCAGGA
>JANHGB010019700.1:0-37399 GCA_026283785.1 Coracopsis vasa
AGATTCTTTTCATTGAGCCCTCAAGGCCTGGTTGAGATAAACTGAATACTTACTCTTTACCAGGATTCTCTTGTCAGATTTTCCAGCAGGTACTCTAAAAAATATATTCTCACCTCCCTGGAGGCAGGTTCTTAATTTCCTTCCTGCCCTGCTCCATGTCTCACTCTTGCTTGTGTTTTGCTCTTTATTTTGAGGGAAGGGGACTGGGTTTTTATGGTGGCCAGGTTAATCGTATCCCTGGTGGTCACAAAGGGGTTTAATAACAGGGCTGGGTGGCTGGTTTAATTATTTTTTCCATCTGTCTTAGGAGAAGAGTGGTTTAAATAAATGCAGCCCTGGTGGAGCAGAGGGGTTGTGAGGGTAACGTTTTGTGTTTCGCTTCCTTTGTCACCCCACCACCCTCCTTGCCCACCCCCTACTTTATTTCCTGCTGTGGAGACAAGTGACTTCATAAACTATTATTTATTTGTTAAAGATGTCTCTCTCCAGCACTGGCTTTCCTGCTGGGGAGATGAGTGTCTATAAAATATTGCCAAAGGTACCTCCTTCAAAGGTTTAGTGGCTTTCCCGATAGTGCACTCCAAGTCCTGCTGCTGTAAAAGTTGGGGGCTGTTTATTTTTCAACATGTAAGAGCCTGAGTGATGGAGCTAGAGGAAAGTTTCGCTCTTCCAAGCTTTTTTTACCTGCTTCTACTTTGAGTCTCAGTTCCATATAGCATGAGCAAGCTTCCGAGCCAGCACTGAGCCTTATGTTGTTTAACAAGGCTCTGGTTTAGCTCAACTTTATACCATGCAGGTTTGCTAAGCAGGATCAAGACCTTCATTTTAAACTTTGCAGAACAATTGCTGAGCAGAGAGTCTTGCACTGGGCTGGCAGGCTTTGGGCCACAGATCTGAATATCAGATGGGCCAACTCAGATTTTTAGTGTCTCAAGGCAGGTTATTTTTTAGCTACACTAAACATCTTTGGAGAAGACTAAATAAAATAGGTTCCTGCTGCTCAGCATGGACTTTGTTCAGCACTGATTCACTTTTTTAAGAGCAGGCATTTCCATTTTTTGTTCAAAATTCAGTCTGCCATAGTAAGTGTTGTATCCAGCACCTTTCTGCTTTCCTCGTAGTATCATAGAATCAGCTAGGTTAGAAAAGACCTTAAAGATCAAGTCCAATCAGAAACAGTTGATACATTTTACTGCATAAATACTACATGGTAATAGTATATATTATTACAAATGGTATACTCATTTTTTTCTTCTCCAATGCTATGGAATTAGGAATCACTACTGTAGTAAACATGTATATAACACAACCTTCATTAAGAGAATACATACATTACAGCCAGGTGACACAGACAAACTTAACATTCTAACTTCAAGAGCAATGAAACTATACAACATCATACCATTTGCTTTTTATAACCCCACTGTATTGCACTGATCCCAAAGTCATGTACAGTTACAAGGAGAAACCCCACCTTTGGGTCCCATTCTTCCTTGGGACAAACAATTAAGATAGATAGATTAGAGGTATGAGGTTTAAACACAAACAGAACTTGGTGTTTACATGGAAAAGTTGTTTATGGAGGAAGTGCACATGAACTCATAAATTTATCAGGCTTCCCAAAGGTGGTGCCAGTCCAGCTGTACTCAGAACATAGGACAACACAAGTCAACACAGTGCCTCTTTTAGATGGGAACTCCTGCCCATAGCAAGTCTTAGGCCAAGTTCTGGTTGCTCAACACTGGTGTTGGACCTGGTACAACTGTTAAGCTCAGAGTGTGATCATGCATATTTAGAAGCTAACTTTCTATCTGAAGCAGAAGAGTACTTGGGAACCTTTCAACAGTGAGGAGCTCTCTGTGGTTCTCTGCTTCCCCCAGGTGGAGGTATATGTGCTAGCAATTGACTTCTTGGGCTGGCATGCCATTTGTAGGGGGAACATGGGGCTAGAGCAAGGCTGGGGAAGGAGCAGCCCTAGAGAAACAAGGTTAGCTATGCTGCTGAGAGGTTTCCTCTGCAAAAAGGAGAATAAATCACCAGGAAGTCTGCAAGACGAATTGGGTGGGAGGAGTAGCCTCCTGAAAAGAAGACAAGGCTATTGGTAGGCACAAGGAAGAAGGAATTTCTAGGTTAGGAAGTGTGTAGAATAAGATTGAGATGACTGAGTTATGTGACTGACCGCTATCTGTCCACTGTTCTGGATGAGTTGTGCTTAAGACTCTGCCTGAAGACTTCCTTGATCAGAAATACATCTTCTCATCACAGGGTGAGCTCAGTATTCACTCAATGTGTATATGTTACCTCTGAAAGTGTTTTAAGAGTATTTGTCTTCACCACTTAGATGAAGTAAGAGGGAACAAGCCAGCCAGGGAGGAGACAGAGGGAAGCAGTACGAGGATTGGTGACAAGAGTTGAAAGATAAGGAGAAAGAGGCAGACACTGACTTTAGATGATCAGCTCTTATCTTCTTTTGTAATTTTAGAGTTGATTCAGTTCTTTAAGGCTGGCTTTACAGTGTTTGAGACATCAAGGACTCCTGTGTCATCTCACATCATAAGACAAGCCAACTGGATTGCCTTGAGCCACAGGCAGTCAGTCATGCCCACCCCAGGCAGGTCACTCTGAATGTAGCTGCTGGGAGATGAATTCTTTGCTATTTGTGAAAAGGTGCAGAGATGGGGCTTCTCCACTAGATACAGAGGGAAGGAAAGAGCCTGGAGAGGGAGTAGAAGATGCTTCAGGAGTGTAACTGCTGAGAAATTACAGCAGTATCTGCTGGGGAGGTGCAGAACACAGTCCCACTACAAGATGCACTGGCCTTGTGATGAACAGAGAGAATGAAAATAGAGAACACTTGGGAAATGGTTCTTTACAACTCAGTTATCTAATCAAAGGAGGCCACTGAGCTGAGATGAATCAGTGCATGATAAGAAATCAAGAGAATGAATGTTGGAACCATATTGTTATCCAGCAGCAACTGGCAGCTGTATACAAATCTGAAGATAGATAATCATGATTAACATTCACTCCCACGGAGACAATTAGTTACATGAATACAAATCAGACAACAGATAACTGAATGGAAATGAAATATTTCATTTCTAGGCAAGACTAAAAAAAGCTAGAAAAATATATGCAGAGATATCCTATGTACCATGAATAATTGTTACTTGAAGCTTTCAAAGTCCAGCTGCTGACACTGTTCAACATTACAGCTGTGGATTGTAGTAAGACCAATGGACAACCCCAGTTTTGTCAATGCTTTAGAACAGGTTGAATCACACGACCCGAGCTGACTTCAGACTAGCTGCCACAGGAGAACTTACAACAGTCCAAGAAACTATTCATTCTTACTCATCCACCACATTTCTCAAGATCCTCTATCTGTTGAACTTCATTTCTGTCAAAATGAACACTGAAGTTATGCCAAGACTGATACTGCAGCAACTTTCTTAAGTCTGGTGACCAAACTAAGTTGGAACAGGCATATTCAAAGTAGCTGAATGAATACCAGCCCTGGCTTCCATTGCACCTGTAGCTGAGGTGTGATGCTGGTCCTGAAGGACACCAGCTTATTGATAGATCCTGCTAATGAAGTAGTAAACAGTGCTGCATGCTGGGACTTGGAAATCTAGATACATGGTTGATCAGTATCTTGAAGATACAGTTTTACCAGTAGAGTCGGGGAGAGAGTCTCAGTCACACTAGGTGAAAAGTTCTTTGGACGCTTCAGATTGTCACAGAAGTTAGAAGTCAAGTTCAGACCCAGAGTTTAGACCCAGACTCTAAAAAAGCCTTAGCTATAAAATGAGCAGCAAAATGACTTCCAGCATCCTCTCAGAACAGCCTTATCTACAAGGGTACCTTAGGGTTCCTGGTTTTATCATTGTCCCAGATTTGAGGGGTTTTTTTCTTGCTTACATTGAATTATAAAATCAAATCCTGGGCCACAAACAGGAGGTGTGAAATCAGTGTTCTGAATCATCCATGGATTTAGAACAGTGGAGTCCAAAATTTGCATCTTCCCTTAGCCTCACCACCACCTTTCTTTCTCATGGAGGCCCTTATTGACTTCAGGGACAGTCTTCTATGTCTAATAACAAACACTTCAATATTTGGCCCATTGCAGTAGCCATAAATTGTTTCTTTGGTTTTGAAGAGTCTGATCCTTTATCCACTAATGTTAGCAGAGGAATTGCTATTTGACATCAATTGGGAGGAATAGATCCCAGGGCAGTTGTTCTCAGACATATCAAAGCAACTAGTTTGGATTGAAAATAAATTAAACTGTGAGAGTCTTACATTTGCCAGGAGTGTCTCAGCACCACAAATCAAATCCTAACTGTGTATCTATGTGAAATATTTCAGCTGAAACCTGTGACAGTCAGACAAGTTGTTGGGTAACTGCTCTTTTTAAAACCTTTTTGTCAGAACAAGATTATCCAGGCAAAGGATTACTTAGAATTACTTTTTAGTGACTGAAACACAGTCACAGAAACACAGATTTATCCCAATTTTAATGTGAAGTTTCTCTGTATTTTCTCAAGGATGCTTGAGGACAGAATGTCACCTGAATGAGCTACTGCCTACACTAACCAGAAGGTGAGTGGACTTTACATCAGCATCCTTATTGAAGAGAAGGCTGAAGGATCGCTTTTGTTGGTGAATTTTGCTGCAATGTTATGAGGGCATGAAAGAAGCTCCTTAAAAAGAGAGAATTATAAACCAGAATTGTCTCTGATCACATGCAACTTCAGAATGACAGGATATTCAGAATAATTCTTACTGCATCACTTTCAGATCATCACCTTCTAGTTCTGCAGCACTTACTCCACCTCACTTTTATTCAAAGTGAAGAACATTTCTGACCTTATAAATTCAATATGTATTACTTACATACTTATTTTAAGAAGGAATAATTCTTCTGCTTGTCATGCTATCTTAAGTGGTTTACATATTTTACTTGTTGTGGAAATATTAGCTTGTGTGTGTGTATATGTATATATACATATACACACACACACACACACTCTCTCTATATATATGTAAGAGAAAAGTTTCTTTTCTGTTTTTCTCCAAAGTTTCTTTCCAGGGAAGGCAACTATTTCTAGGTTTTTATAAGCTGATGGAACAGGCTTGTCAAATAGTCTTTATGAGAGAAGAAACAGGAAGATGGCTTGCTTTGCAGACAGAGGGTTATTGGGCAATTATGGTTTTTATAGAGCTGTTGTAGGACAAATCACGGGCCTGCTTTTGCCTTTGATGCTACGAGGCAGACGGCCCAATAAAGATCAGAACAAGGGAGGGCAAAGGGGGTCAGGGACAGAGCCTTCCCTTGGGGTCCCGCTTCTGCCTCTCAGCTCAGAAACCAGACACCCCTTCCAGATGCACTGTAGCCACTCATCATGAGGCTTCGTTGTGACCCTCCCGATGGGCTGGGATGTGAAAACTGGGGAGGCTTCAGCATGTTTTCACTCTGTATGGCTATTTAGAAGCTTACGTGGGTGTTGGTGAGAAAGCAGCCCTCTATGGTGTCTTGTCAGAACCAAACATATTGTTTGCTCCCATGTGTGTAAAAAGCCATCATATAAACTCTAAAACTGCTTAGACTGTGTGAAAAGAACTCAGGCATAGCTGTGCAGCTGGCAAAACTCTCCCTGCATGTGTCCCTGTTTTGATATCTATTTCCTTTTGTCCTGTCTAAACTCATCTTTCAGCAGTTCTCTAACTTGTCACAATTACAAAGAATTCTTTTTAAGGGCAACTAGTCCTATGAGTTTCTATTGTATTTCACCTTTATCTGTAGCATTTGGTAGTGGCGTCTGTAAGAAACACTATCTTGTCTTCCATAAAGTACAAATTAGTCTATGCCAATTCTTTTATATATAAACATTTAGTAGAATGGTATGTTTTGTGATGGGGATTCATCATGTGCCCATATGGAGGACACTGGGGAAAGTGCAACTTTGAAAATGCTATTTCATGCACCATTCCAAATCTACAACCATTTATGCTGTCATTTAGAGATAATTCAGTTGGACAGTTCATTCCCAATATAGAATAGATTAAATAAATGTGAAGAAAATGAAGTGCTTGCACATTTAACATCAGTATTCCTTTCCTCAGCATTCACAGGAGCACATGAGATGACCCTAGCTGCTTTTGTTCAACTTTATTTTCCTTTGAGACACCTTGATGGCATTAGCAAGGTAGAGACCATGTCCACACAAATGTTAGGACCAGCATACTAGAGTTATCTTTGGGCATATCCCACTATCCTCTCAGGCAGGTCTGACTGGGATAACTGGCAGAGCTCAAAATTACTGGCGAACGATGCCTGCATCTTTGACACTTGACTGGCCAAAGCAACAAAGTACATACACAACAACTCAGGTATAATTAGCAAATGCTTTGGACAACAGATCTGTTAGAACAAAATTGTTTCACACAGTTGAAACTGTTGCTCAGTTACTGAAGAGACAGTTCCTGTACCAATACTTAGTGAGGGTTTCTAAACTGATCTATTTTGATGAATTTCACCACTATTTTCCGTACAACTAAAGCACGTTTTAGCACCGAGGTTGAAGAGACTAGGAAAAGGAAATTAAGGGTAGGACAACTAGAATCACACGAGTATACACAGTGTATATTATGGCATACTGTGTGTGTGAGAAGTGCATTTTGACCCTTGACTTTCCTTGCTGAGCTGCAGCAATGGAATCACCATCAGATTCAGAGCCGTGTATCAGGGCTCTGCACAGGATATACAGGATTCAGGTTTCCATGCTCATAAGATTCCTAACTACTTCAGAATGTAAGACTTTATGAAAAAGTAAAGTTTCATGTATAAGAAAGTAAAGGCTTAGGGCTCAGGAGGCCCAGCTTCCTGTTGGAAGTCTGAAAGTCTTGAATATGCCTCAATACAGGGCTTAAATCTTTACCTTCAATCCATATGCAGCCCATTGGCTGAGCAGCAGGTCCCTGACAATCTGAAGAATTCTAAGAAGTGTCCCTTAGGCCTCTTCCAGCACAGTCATGGGCATGAGCCAGACAGAAGCACCAAGTACCATGCCTGAGACATCTTGAAGACTTAAGTAACTGTAAACTCCCTGCCCTCCTCTCTGCCTCTGCCCCCAAGTGATGTTTGACTCTATAATTCACCTACCTTTGGAAATCTGCAGAATGTCACCTGTGACAGCTCTGCTGACAAGCAGGGGAGATCAGAGCCTTTCATCTGGGTGATGAACTGCCAGCCTGTCAGAACAGCAGAGTATCTGCACTGCGGTGAGGCAGGTCAGGGCTGCCGCAGGGCTCTGCATTCTGACCTGGGAAAGGCTTGAAGAGGACTTTCAGCTATACCTGTTCGTAACTCTCAGGGCCTGCAGGACAGTAAGTGGTTGTGTTCTTGTAAAAGAGACTCATACTGATGCACAAAAATGATACATTGCTGAGTGCACGCATGGGTTGGACGGTTTTAGAGATCAGGCTCCCCCACTGCCTACAATCATATTCCTTTCTGCAATAAGGACCTCCCCACATTGGATGATGAATTGGTAAGTAGGTTCCAGAAACTGATGGTGAGGTAACTACTCTCTTCCCTTTTGAAAGAGAAAACACCCAAGTACGAAGCCTGAAGCATGGCATTATTTACCCACAGTTGTAACAGTTTGATCCACCTGTATTTCTGTGTGTTTTAAAAGGATCAACAGTAGTAGCATATGCTCTGTAGCCTGGTGGTCACGCATAAATTCCACTTTTGTAGGTAGAATAATGTCATTAAAACAAAAATCTCTGAAGTACTGACCAGGATGAGGGAAAATACAAGAAAATCCTTGTCTTTTTCTTTCAATTAATGTAGTCTATTTGCTTGCCCCTGTGCTTGTCCTTTGGGCTGTGACCTGGGTGGCCATGTACTCAGTTCCACATTGCAACTTATTGACATTGAACCATTTTGGGGGGCAAGCAGGAGGTGACGGAGGAAGAAGATGACAGCAGTGTTAGAGGAAAGAGTAGGAACATGACATTTTGTTCTGTCATTGGAACATTGAAGCATTTAATTTTTTATTGCATTACATTTTCAGTATTGTAATAGCACTTCATTTGGTCCTTTAGCTCTCTCCAGATATGGAAAGGGAGGAGAAGGAGAAAGAGGAGATAGTCTTTCTTCTATTATGTAGAGACATATTCTAGTTCAGAGTTAAGTTGTTACCATTCAGAAGATGAAGGTAGAATAAGAAATTCCCAGACCTGATTTAGAAGTGTAGGATGTGCCTGGTACCCAGATTTTTAGGTAGGAGCCTAACAAGACTTCCTGAAGCACCTCCCATTTGCAGTTTGAAGCATCTATAGGTGTATTTGAAAATAGTCTATCCAGAGTTGGCTTTTCCTGAACACCTTCAACCAAAAGGACAAAATTTCCCATGGTTTAAGCCTCCATTCCTTTGTAGTATTGTCATACAGTTTGCAAAAGAAAAGGACCTGGCTGTAGCTTGCTGGAAACATCTACATGTATTAAATACCGTATATATTAAATACTGTACCCTTGATTATCAGAGGCCAAGAATTAACATTCTATGACTCATCTTTGTTATCATACATGGCTCCAGCTATTTACTCAGCACCTTCTAAAGAAGGTAGAAGCCAAACTCAATGACACAGAATCCTTTCAGTCAAAACAGAAGGAAGAAAATAGCTTTAGTGAATGCAGCCGCTCACCCTTATGCAAGTTACCTCTAGGAGTGAGGGTGTCTGCAATATGAACTCTGAAATCCTGTTCTGTATGACACCATCTATATAAGAACATTGTGTGAATGCTTAAGGAATTTCTCAACATGTCCTCCTCCAGCTTCACTGGATCTGATCTTTAAAAAGAGAAGGATTTTATCTGGACATTTTGCTATCTATTCATGAAAATACTTTCTGGGTTAGGAAAACACAAACATGTTTACCACTCATCTGTCTTAGTAGGAAACAGCTAAACTACCAGCTAAGAGGTATCCATGCCCTTCAGCTTCTGTTAGGAAAGACAGGATATCCTATAGCTGAGCCTCTTGATTTAAGGGGGGGTGGCAGGGGATGTGTGTGTCTGACATCCAACTCAAGTTGTAAGAAACCAGGCTCAGATTACACTAAATTGTTGATTTTGTTACTAAAAGGAGGCAGAAAGTGCTTTATAGAATTAAAAAAGAAACAGTCCAACTCAAACCAAAACAGACTTCGCCATTTATGTTCATAAAAGCACTTACCAACACTCCTTTGCTTGTAACCTCTTCTTGAAAGCTTCCACCACAGAACTTAGAAGGCCCAGTTTCATTCTCCCTTTCTATCAGAGGTTAACTGAGCCCATGTCTAACCTCTGATTGCCTGAACAGTGGACTACAGTTAGTCTCTCTTGTGCCAGGGCTTAATGTTTTACTTAATAAAAATAAAACAGAACTAAACCCGAGTGATCAAGATCATCTCTTTCCCCAGACACCCAACAGCTTCCTGTCAGTGCTTTCCTAAGGAAGATGCAAGATACAGGTTAAGTCAAGTAGTGAATGAGTGCTTAAGATAAGGTATTAGTTACAAGGATGAAGACTTTGTCAAGGTCTCAACTGTGTTAATCCCTCCCTTCAAGATCTCAACTGTGTGTTAATCCCTCCCTTCAAGATCTTAACTGTGTGTTAATCCTTCCCTTCAGTTGAAGCTCTTGTCATCTCAACATTAATTTTTGTCACATCAGAATTTTGCTGAGAAATATTCCTACCTTAATCCATTACAGATGCATTTTTCTGCATAGATCTGGACTGTGAGGTGTCGGTTTCAAAGCAGAGATGTAGGAGGTAAGAAATGTGGCCTTCACTCAGGTGAAAACCTGTTACGAGAGCATTAGCCATCTATCTGTAACATCCCTAACTCCTGGGAGGACTGAGTTGGTACAAGATTAGTTTATGCTTCCTTGCCTTAGTTCTTATAAGCTTTCCATTTGCATCTGCTAATGACCATTGTAACAGACAGGATGCTGGGATAGATTTAGCTGTGATCTAATCTAATGTGACTCCACTTGTGTGATTTGATAGTGGCTCCAGGACACTGTCTCTCCAGTGAGAAGATTTACAAATAGTCTCAGTCAGTGAAGTTTATGGAGCTGTGTTGCACGTAAGCGCTTGACAGAAGGACAGTGACTTTGTTCATCTAAAGGAGAATTGAGAGGCCTCTCGAGGCAAGTGCCTCAATGAAGAGCAAGTGCTATCATTGTTCTTTTCTCTCTCCCTAAATTTAAGACACTGAACTGTTAAGATCAGTTGCCTCAGGTTAGAATGTTTCTCAGTGATATAACTGGATACTCTTCTTCTGTGGAAAGTCCCGTGTCTAACTAGTTACTACCTCCTTGCTGTTAGCGATTTATTTAGAATGGCAGGAGCCGGAATTCCCCTTTCAAGCTTTCCATAGTAGACAAGGAAAACAGTGACTCGAGCTGTTTGTTGCACCCCATTTCTTTAATTCTTTCTAAATGTATTTTTGCTTATTCATAGCCCAGTCAAGTGCTTCACCTATGCCTGTTTTCCCCCTCCCTGTTTCCTCAAATGTACTAAGGAAGCTCGCAAGTAAATTGCACCTTAGCATGTGAATGCCAATTCAGCTGGACTAGTAGTAAAATGCAACAAACAGGACACAGCAAGATGTTTCTAGGCAAGTGTTGATCACAAAGACAATCTGCTACATCCAGTGGAAGGTAAACGTCAAATATACCTTTAGATATCACAGAATAACCTCAATGAGAAACTCATAACAGCTTGAAATGTCAGAGATACAATCTTTGATGCATTTTGAGCCTCTCTGCTGCTCTGTTGGCACAACAGAACCTTACAGGACTGGCAGAAATGGCCCAGGGGAAGCTACTGCATGGGAGGGCTTTTTCTCATCACTCAGTCTTTATGTCTACATCACTGAAACTTAAGAGGGATGGAACATAAGAGGAACACTGGGAAATAGGAGGAATATGAAAGTGTTGGAATGATTCTACACTAATGCTATGGAGCAGCCCCTGGAAAGCAGGTGTAGTTAGGATAATGTGAAGGTGTATATCAAAGTTAGTATCTAGTATTAAGGACTAAGTGTAATTTTCCATACCTGTCTCTCCATTAGGAAAGGAACAAAAATATCTGCCTAAGCTTTTCTTAAACCTTTCCTTGTTACTTTCCTTTCTAATCACCTCTTCAATTCAGGTGTTTCAAACATCTCCCACACGTCCTGCAGAACAGTGAAATATTATACCTGCAGTGTTTGATGAATTGAAAGAAAAGTGCTTAAACTCTTCAATTAGCTGCTTTTCCTTCAATCTATCTCCCTCCTCCTTACCTCTAAGAGCTGTAAGTTACACCACATTAAACTCGCTCTTGCTATGGGGGCAAGACTAAAGTGCATAAGGTCAAGAATGGGAAGGAAAAAGGAAGGGAAAGAATGTGATATTTGTGCAACTATAAAGTAAGCAAGTTCAAAGTGCGCATTTTACAAGAAATGCACAACGTTATAAGGTCAATCATATCCTGCTAGCTGTGCTCCAAAGGCATGGAGGGTCTCAATGCCCTTGTATCCTGACTGAGCTCACTTATCTTACTCAGGACTGACCAGCTCGTATGTACCTTATTTTCTTTCTCCAAGGCTCTTAAACAATTGTCCAGCTGTGTGATTTGCAAGTACCTTCCACAGCCATACCTATAGCTGCCATCAGACTAGTGGTTCTGGATGCCCAAAACTGATAGATCTGCTTTGCTACCCTGTCATTTAGGGTTCTGTCACTAGACCCAGGAGCTGATGGGAACATGACATAGGTGGAAGAATCTTAATCTTAAGGCAGCCCTCTGTTTCCCCAAATAAAAGCAGAGAGGGGCTTTCCTATCCTCTTTATAGAAAGAACAAGCTGAAATCCCATTTCACCCTCCTGTTCAGGACTGCCTGCCTGTACCTGCTCCTCCTGCCTCTGCTGGTCTGGTGTGTGTGTTTGGAATGAAAGATTTTCCCTGCAAGCCACCCTGAACCTCTTACCTGGCCTGTCAGAGTCTTTTATCAACACAGGTTTCTCAGTGGGCCACAGTGATTTACTGTCCAAATAGTGCTGTTCTGTGTCAGAGATTGTGATTGAAAAGCCTCACTTTGCAGCTACTAAGAATTTCTATCTTTTCCCCTCTGTTCTTTTTTACCTCTTCAAATATTGTTTTACGAGCCTATTGCTATCTGCCTGACACAGGAGCTGTGCCTCAGGGCAGTATTTTCTCACCTCTAAGCCAGAGGGTTGCTTCTTTGATGCTTGGTTTGAAGAGCTTGGAAGAACTCCACATAGGGTATCTACCCTGTCTCCCCAGGGCAATCTACTCAGGTGAGGAAAGTTTCCTGCATTGTTCAAACTGGCATTCCGGGCATTACCTTTTTGTTTAATTTTTTCCCTTCCTGAGACAAAAGAAGGAGCAACTCTTACCTATTTGAACCAGGACACAAGCCTTCCAATCTGGGATCAATGCATAAGAACATTCAGAACCTACTCAAAGGAAGCCAGGTTTTCTGGAAAGAGTAGACACAATCCTGATTTTCTGAATTCCAAACAAATGCAGTTCAGAATCCGCAGAACCTTTTAAAAATCAAAGAAGATGTCTCTAAAAAGGGAGTACCAGTCTCCTTAACAGTGGTTGTGATTCTGTGTTTAAAAAAAGGTAGCCGAATGCAACCAGAATTCCCATTCCTGAGCTGCAAGTGCAGGATCTGGGTTCAGATACACATAGCTGGGGTATGTTAATCTAGCCCTGGTTTAGCCCAATTAGTCCATCTTAATCTACTTAATGCTACTTAAACCACTGGGATCCACTTCTGAACATCCATCTTAGTCAGAATTTAAGAAGCTGGAGAACTAGAGTAACCTTAAACATTAAGAAGTCCATAGGTGTTAGATCATGGGTCAAGACTTTATGTGACAGTCCAGCATACATCTGAACTACATCTGTGAAGGCTTGCTTCATTTTGGCTCTAGTTCAGGTTGAGTACGATCAGTGCATACACATCCTTAACTGAACGTGACAGTTTCCTGATGGTCTCAATAGCTCTCTGCAGTGCATATGTCCTTCTCATTGAAACACAGGTAATGAAGATCCACCACAAACCACTCAGCTTAACTAAGACATCCTGAAAAGCAAAGAATCAGTACAGGAAGTTCTCCTTGGCTTTTCAGTACATCAGCAACGGTCTCAGAGTTCATTTCTCTCTTAGCTCTTTAAAGAGCTGGCACTCTATGATTGGTCTCCCATGCTATGTTGGGAAATGTTGTGAATGCTTTTGTTGGGCGTAAAGATTAAAGTAGGAACTGAACATCAAAACATTTTATAAAGACATTTATCAGGTGCTTGAAAATGGCAACATTAACAGGAATGGGAAAACGCTTGTTATTCGCTATACATGTCTAAGGTTAAACTTCAAATGCTCAGGCACTTTGTTCTTAAGAGGTCAACCCAGCGATCAGGGAAGGGGACTGTGGTGTACTTCCAAAAGAGAAAGAGACAATTGTCCTTTCACCACCCCACAACTTCAGTTACTACTTGTCAAGGTTCTACACAAATAAGAAAGGTGATTTTGGGGCATTGATCAAGCAAACCCGACATCCTACTGCTTCGTTTTCATTAATAGCTTTCCATTAATTGTGCTGGTTTCAAGAAGATTCCATCCTGTCCCTGCCTAAAAGCTTGCATTCGTCTTGAGAGGTTTTCACCCTTGTGGAAAGATTTAGATAACAGCCAGTAAACAGATGCTGCAAATACTTTGTATCTTTAATTCAAGCACAAATAGGGCAGGTCAGACACATCCAGTTGATGCTATTTCAAGCACAAGGCAATGGAGATGTCTAGACTGCTCCTAATTCCACTCTAAATGGATATTTTCCCTTATTTCCCCATCTTGCTTCACACTGAGGCATGCAAGTGTGTATTTCACTATTTATCTTCATACTGTAAAAGTGTGTATTTTACCTTATCATTTTTCTTAAATGCATGTTATTATCTTGCTGTACACCTGAATGGTGATCTGACAGCCTATCATTTTCACATGTTAGAACACATTTTAAAGTGTCTATTAAAGGAGCCTGTTCTTAACACCAGCACCAGCAGCCTTCAACAGGGCTGCTTATTAATCATCATTCACATAAAAAGCTGTTTCCTTTGACTGCATAGCAAGCAGAAGCAAAAGAAAAGGGCAAAAAGGTAAAGATGCAGAGATTCTTTGTGATTTACTTAAGTGCAGTTGTAGCTTGCATGCCATCTCAAGAGGCAATCTTGTCAAATTCCATACATTTTCTACAGAATTACAGAACAACCAAGGCTAAGAGCTCCCAAGTAAATGCAGCATTGCAGCTAGTGCATGCAGAGCATGGCATTCAGGGGGTGGCATGGTTACTAAACATCCTGCAGCACTCTTTGCAAGTACAGGGGTACCAGTCCTGACATCCCATCCAAATTCCAGCTGCAATTATGTTCTCTCTGTTAATGTCTCATTGAATTGTCAATGGCTACATCATTCTTTCCTCTCTGTCCTGAACTATGGCTTAACATTACCCCATCACTTTAAATGGCTGCGAGTTTCTGCCCTGAAGGTGGCTGCAATGAAGTGGTTGATTAATGTTACTCCTTGTTCAACCAAATACAGGCTTGAGCCCTTGCTGAAGGAGAGACCTGCTTCAACTGTTCTATTGGATTGCTCTTGGAAAGAAAGCAAACATGGACTTCACAACTGGCTGCAGATTGTGCTGGTACCAAGAAAGACAAGAGTACCTGTGCATTGTGTTTGCTATTTGACTGAAGGTCTGGAGACTTTGTGTAATCTGAAATGGGCAAATACGTTACTGATACACTGTGAAACTTCACAAACCAGACCAGATTAATAGCTCTCCATTTGTTTTCTTTCTGAAGCCAGGAAACCTGATCCTGAAGTAATAGTAATAATAATAAAAACCCTTATGCTGAAAACTCTTTCAGTAAGTAACTCTTGAAGCATGTGAGATGCTTTCCAATTGACTTGAGTGAACTTTGGCTTGTGACCTTAGCATCCAGCACAAATCTGGGTTTTCCCATTTAGTTGTTATGTTTTCAAGCTTTGGAATTAGTATATGGCTGAAGTAAGAATGAGCTTGATACTGACATACTCTTGTTGTGTAGAAGCAGAAAACACAGATGTATACCAGTGTGTAGAAGAAAATGCCACCAGCTATGACTTGGATGAGTGACTCCATTTCCTGACACTTGAGGGCAGGAATGAAGACAATTTTTGTAAAGCACCTTGAAGTGTGCAGGTGAACAGTGTCAGACAAATGCTACTACCAGCCAAGCACAGGGAGGCCAGTGTAATAAACTCAGCCAAACTCAAGATTTAAATTTACATGTAAGAATTGGTAATGTTCAAAAGTCTAAAAGACAACTAACCCAATGTCATACATAAAAATCCATGTAAGGTGCCTATGCTCATTACAAAGAGTTTGTTTGATGTATTTTATAAATCACTCAAAAATACAGTTCTTGATTTGGTATACAGTGTAAGGGAAATCTGGTAAATCCTGAAATCCCACGCAGCAGGATTAACCTTGCCTGATGTAGCAACAGTGGCACTGAGTGACAGGTTTGGAGGACTGTGAACAGCACAATACTGTGACCATAAAGAACAGTTTGTCTCATCTTCATCATACTGGTGAACTCCTCCAGACACCAGTTTCCAGCTTTTAAGGAAATAAACATTGGAAAAGAGATGGCTAGTCTAGGAATTAAAAAGTGCATAACCACAAAGGAAACTGCACTGGGGGAATCTGAGCAGAAATGCTCTACTCTGTGTCTAGCAACCTGACTGCCCTTTGCAAGTGCTTATCATGTAGGATCTATAAGAGCAGACTTGAAAGCAAGTAACTTGGACTTCTTGCTTTATGATTGATTCCTGCTCAGAACAATATAAACAGAGTATTTTTTGGATTACATTTTCCCAATGGAGTTTAAAGTTATAATGAAAACCCGACCAGAAATACAA
The DNA here is from genome assembly GCA_026283785.1 of Coracopsis vasa. Lineage (NCBI taxonomy): Eukaryota > Metazoa > Chordata > Aves > Psittaciformes > Psittacidae > Coracopsis > Coracopsis vasa. Next base: position 16,033 of record JANHGB010019700.1, read on the forward strand.
AGGCAAATATTAAAACCCCCAAACAAACCAAGAATTGGACTCCATGTTCAACCGCCTGCCTCAGCCACATGAGAAACAAGCAAATTATTGTCATGTAGTTAATGAATAATTCAGATTAACCACCCTAAAAAAACAGCCCTTAAAATACCCAGGAGAGCAAGAGCTGGTCAAGTACTCAACTCCAGCTACTGGTACTATAAAGTCTGAAGGTGTTCAGCAGCAAGTAGCTATCTGGGTTGTCAGAGCAGGATGGGATTATGCTTCTCAAGTTGTATTGAAAATTGCACAGGGAAATAGGGACAACTCATATTTCTTGATAAAGGTAAGAGCTGAATAAGGAAAACAGCTCTCCTTTAGAAATTACCACCTTCTAGTTGGTGACAACTGTTACTACAGAGTCCTGCTTTTGAAGATATGGGTTTGTATCTAAAAACATCACCCAATCAAGCCTTAGAAAGGCCACGTGCATCTGCTAGAATGAACCTAGCAAAGGGCTTCTTCAGCACAGCATTTCAGTATGGGTTGAACATCACACAGAAGCAGCTATCAGACTGAATACCACACCAAGGGCTTGGAGTCCTTTCCTCTTCTAACACAAAGTCACTTTGCTACAGTGACTTGCAAGACACTGGCAGACTCACTGTCATGCATCTGGACTATGAGTGCAAGAGTAGCACTTGGGATTTCTCCCAAACTTTGAGAAGCATTAATACATTTAGTTCTGTAGGAACAGCCTGCCACTTTCCTTCCCCACCACTGCACACCCATTTGAGAGCAAGGACCTTTCAAAAGAGCACCAAAAGACCATTTAATATGAGGTGCTGGTTCTTATATTCTTCATGAAGCAAGAACTACTATTCTTGAAGCAAGAACTTCTGTCAGTGAAGTTTTGTTCCTTCAAGTCGGATCTGAATTTGTTCCATGTATACTAAGTATTTATGCCATCTGCCTGGAAGTGCTCAGCATTAGTGATTGAGAGATTGCACTGTTTCCGTGGCCCTCATGTGTGGCATTTCTCACCCTTCCCTGTATCTGAGCAGCATTTGAGGATGAAGACTTTAATCAACAGTGGCATCTCAGCCAGCTGCTGGTGGCTGCCCTCTTGGCTCCAAGCAGCAGCTCTGCCCACACTTGCAGCAGAGGGTAAGAAAAACAGAAAGAGGAGACCCATGTGTGCAAAGTTGCAAAGAGATGTTCCTTTTTTAAAGCTGTGGTGCAGCAGTTTGAAGAGCTGAACTCTTTAGGCTTCAGGACTGCTTAATTTTGTCAGGCTCCTAATTGTTGAACCAGCAGTCAGCGTTTTAGTGTCCTCTGCAGTTTGTGTTGCTCGTGTCAGAAAGGATGTTGTTTGTCAGCCAAGTGCCCACTGGCACAGGCACTGAAAGTGTCCAAAATGCCAGCTGCAATTAGGCATTTCTGTCCTGACACCCCCCAGTGTGTGCGTGGCAAGAGCAGCTTCTCTGATTTCAGCAGTAACTAAACACTTGTCTTTCCTCAGATACTCACACTTTACAAATGGAGGCCCACAACACAGTTTTAGCATGTTGATAGAAATATGACCCTTTTGCACATCCATCCAGAGACAGAACTAACCTCATTTCTGTCCTCAAATTGCTCCAAAATAGTGATTTACTACGCAAAAGCTTACTTGATGCTTGGCTCCCCCTCTGTTACCAAATACATCCAATTACAGAAGCAGAATGTGACTTTATTTACTTTAAAAGCCCATGTTCACCCAGCAGAGCAAGTACCATGAAGAAAAACAGTGCACTGGATCTTGGTGTCTCTGACTCATAGCAGAGCTGACATAGGTCTTACTCCTGCCCATCACCATTGTACGCAGATAACATGCAACTGGTGTGGTTTAGCACACAATTTGGCCTATAGAAATTAAACTGATAAGGGGTTGAGGCAACTGGCCCTCCCATTTCAGTGTGAGCTACAGTCCATATGCATTTAAAAGGCAGAAGTTGTTCCCTGTGTGGGTGCTGAAGCGCTGGCACAGGGTGAAGCTGTGGCTGCCCCATCCCTGGCAGTGTTCAAGGCCAGGTTGAACAGGGTTTGGAGCAACCTGCTGTAGTGGAAGGTGTCCTTGCCCATGGGACAGGTGATTGGAACTGGATGAGCTTTAAGCTGCCCTTCCAACCCAAACCATTCTATAAGTCTATGATTTATCTTGAGTTTTCAGAGCCAGCGGTTAAAGTTGCCATCATTTTACTTGCAAAGTAAACCCATGGTCCAAAGTCTTTTTAATGCGACAGAAAGCAATCCTGCCTTCATAGTTACTTTCACTGCAGAGTGGCCCAAGAGGCCATTGCTCTAGTCCTTGGGGTTTGTATGCTCCTCAGAGTTACCACCTCAGGTGACTTATCAGGTTGTGACATTCAGCTAACCCAGTACTTCGTCCTATGCAAACAGGTGGTTTTTCTCCTTGCTGCCAAGCAAGCAGGTTTAGCTAGAGCAGATTTGCTCCCTTCAACGATGCAGGAGGCAGAGGGCTGGAGCAATAAAATCCATTATATAAATCTTTTTGTATCTCCTGGTCGTGGACTTCTAAGAAAAGGAACTAAGAGGATCACTACTGAGAAGAGCACTATAATTGTAGCTCCTGAGCACCACATGTAGAAGATTGCCAAGGCAACCAATCATTCCACAGCAAGGGCAGAGGTAGTTGAGTTAAGATGAGGTTGTTACAAACCCCTACTGTGCATAATCATATAGTAAGCAACATTTTTAAAAGGCTCTTGTAAAAAAATAGGACAGAGGAAAAAAGGAACAAGAGAAATTAATTTCCTCTATTTTGCTGCTTGCTCACTTGATTGAGGTACAAGAGCAAATTATATGCATGTCCTGCACCTGAGGACACTGGGGGCTGGCAGGGAGCAGCTAGCTGCTTTCTTCACAGATACAATGCAGATCCTAGTACAGAGAGGGCAATAGGCTAAATTTATCTGCACAAAATATTGTTGCGTTTCTAAGGTGTTTTTAAATACGAAGTCTCTGGACAGCAGTGCTTCTTTAATGCAGAAGTTTAAGTCTTTGCTGGTTTTGTTACAAGCTAGATTCTTGGGGGATTGTTTGAAGTCAACAATCAGTCAATAAAGGCAACAAAGGATCTTTCTGTGAGTACAATTTACTCATGAAATAAGAGATTTGCAGATCAAATCCCTAAAAATTTGAAGGGTATGCCCACAATATCCTTCCATCAGCAGTAAGCTCCTCTGAAGTAGTTCTTTCCCTAGCATCCCCCATCCCATTACTCCCAGCTACTTCTCCGAGTTGCTAGAAATCAGCTGTTATAGCTGTACAGTGATTCACAGGGCTAGATGATCCGCTGAAGCAGGTACGTTTTTCTAGTTCAAAGAAATCTTTGTGATTCAGTCTATACTGCTGCCTCCCATACAGTTCACCTGCATAACTGAAAGCAGCACTCAAGGCCATGACTAAGTACCCCTAAATTACATTTACTGCCAAAACCATCTGCCATAGTACCTCACTGAGCAGAACTAAACACTTCTCTAATTCTAGACACTGCTTTTCTTCCAGTGACCTTTCCTTCCACTTACACAAGGAATAATTACTGCTTCACAAATTGCTATTTCCATTGGGTTTGCTTCTTTCCTGGTTTCAGTCATGTTCAGTTGCTGGCTCCTTTGCTGTTTGCAAACCAGACTGGTAGCATTCTAGACCCACTTGTGCAAATTCCAGTTTCTACAAGTTTAAGTGACCCCTGTTTTTAGAGCTAGATCTGCATCCGTCAGATTTTCCACTCTCAGCAAGAAAGAAAGCACCACCCAAAGAAATTTCAACCCCTGCTGATACAACACACAATGTTATTCAGTGGTACTTACACTGTTTATTTCCTCTACATAGGACATAGAGCATCATTCATAGCCCAATATGAAAGACACTGTACTCAGCAGCACCAAAAGGAGGAGATTCAGAGTGGAATTGTGTTTCTCAGCCTGGCAGCAATGTGTGACATACCGGACAAATCACTGCTCCATCCATTCCTCTGCCCATCTCTTGCTTTCTCAGAAGCCATAGGGGTGTCACACAGTGACTTTACTGGGAGAGATGTCACATGCACAGACAACCTCCTACCAGCCCCACAAGAGTGCTTCCATGTTTAGGGGTTTGGCGTGCACAGAAAGTCCTTTTCTTTACATGTCCAGAAAGTGGAATTGCCATGTGTATTCCCTTATCAGTAGCCAACTGCATTTATTTTGCAGTCAGTTCCTTGTCACACAACTCATTTCCTTGGTGTATAGCCCCTGTCTGTTAAAGCCAAGACAGAATCACCCCATGAAACCAGACATGTGTGAGCATCGCAGGCCTCAGAAGTGACATTTACCCATGATTGTCCTACAGTGATGTTATTTGTGATGCATAATTCAGCAATTTGATTTTAACTGAACTTGGCAATGTACTAGAATCTTGAAGCACAGCAAGAGTTTGATATACACTCAAGATCCTGAAAGTTACTCTCCCTGTTTTGTTAAGGAATAGCATCAATCCTCCTGCCACAGCATGAAGTTTTGCTAATCGCTTTTCAGTCTGCCAAGTTACAGCAAGAAGGAAAGAATCCAATTATGGTATAACATGCAACATTGCATTAACCACACTTCTGTCAAGTATTTCTCCCCTTTGCCAACATCTATAGCATGGTATTTGACACATACTTAATCAGACAAAAATAATAGTGTTATCTGGTTTATTTCTACCAACAATTTTGATCTTGAATTAGTCCTCAGGAAGCCCCAGTTTGCATAGGATGGCCACCTCTTTCTCAGCACCTTTGGTACTGCCCCTCTTTCTAGGCATAACTATCTCTTTGCAGAGAAACAGAGAGGACTTCCTACTGCTTCCAGAAGGTCTCCCTATGGTGTTAAGATCGTTGTTCTTTGTTCAGCACACAGTTACCTCCTTGATGCTGTGGTAAGGCTAAGGCAGGGTATAAGACAGTAGCTTACTTTCTTAGAATGCCAGTGATGTTTTTTTCTGGACAAAGCATTCTGAGAAGAGCTAAGACAAGAGAAAAGTCTTACTTGACACTACTAAGTGTTGAAAGGGAGAAGTGTATGCAACAGGGAAGAGCTCACTGAAGGAGATGCACAGACTGGTACAAAGCACAGAGAGGTCCAACTATTTTTGAACTCCTTATCCCACTGTCTTTATTTGTATAACCTGAAACCAACAACTGCAATTATTATATCTGAAAAACTAAACATAAACCCTTGTGAAAAAACAGATGCTGGTTGAAAAACCCCACTTGATAGAAAAACCAAAGCACTGTAGCAGCCTATGACTGCTGCCTGAAAGTTTGGCTTGGAATAGTCTTGAAGTGTCACATGTAATAAACATGATCAAGCCTGCTTTAGTAGTGATTACAGAGCTGATCAGTGTTCATACAGATATCTAGTGTCAGACCAACTACAGAGCTTTCCTGGCCTGTTGTCTGATTTAGTGCAGTTCCAGCTAAGCACTGCATATCACTTAGCTAGATATTTCTTTTACTAAAGCTAGACTTCAGCTCATTCTTAAACTCATAGGTTTCAATTACCTGCATGTTTGCCCTTCTGCACCCCCCAAATAAGAACTGATATTCAAGGAACTGAAAAACTAATTCTTTAGTTACTACAGGGCCCTCATGGAAATTACTTCTTCCATACACATGAGATGGCCAAAGATGTAGATGGCTCTCTTAGGTAATGTTCTGAACCTATGGAAGGATACTTGGTTGTCCTGCAGTTCAAGTTCTACTTCAATATTGATGTTTTAAGCCTCACTCCCTTATCATCCTCAAAGTAAACTATCGTATGCCTATCTTTTCATTGACATATTCAGGTTTTCTTTTCCCTACCTTTGTTTTAGTAGACAAATGAGTCCCAGTTTCACTGTTATCCCACTCTTCCTTTTAAAATCTTTCTTTAAAATTTATACATCCCCTTCAGCCTGGAATACCACATCTTTTCCATAAAGAATTTAGGTGTGGGGTTTGTTTGGTTTTGGTGAGGAAGGATGCTTTTATGTTGAGGCAGAACACTGCAGTTCAGGGTATTTAGGTTCTGCCCACAGGGCTTTTCACAAAGTTAGCTGAATGTGTAGCAAGTCATTACTTGACTTCTGTGGCATTGCTAAAAGATAGGGATAATACTTCACTATTTTAAGGTGATGCAGAACTAGAGTAGTGCTTTTGAAATCGTACTGAAACAGCCTCTTTTCTCTCAAATAGAGGGTGCAATGGAGGCAGTGGTTTGTTAAGTGTTATCTATGTACCAGATCTCATCTGGATTTTACATGTTTTTGCCATGTGGTTACATTGAATAGGTAGGAATACTGGAAACATGATTTTATGCTGTGAAGTAAATTGTTCTTATTTGCTTCTTTGTCCATAAAAGTTTCCTAAAGGAGCTCAAAAGTACTTTTTGCTATGTAAGAGAGGGTTTTACACACCGATGAACATTCTATCCTCTTCACTGTCCTTATTGCTACCCCAAAGTGACTTATGTGTCCACCTCTTCATCTCAGCCAAGTTACTGAGGTGGCCATCTGGGGTGATATGGCGAACTCACCTAGTTAAAGCTAGTTTATGAGTTACACTTCCAAATTCATCTGTAAAAGCATTAGCTCAGGGATTGGCAAGACCCATGCTTGAGGCATGCTGGCTCACCCTTCGCTTGAAGCTGACTGCAGCAGAGTTCCCTTCTGGTCTGACTTACAAACAGGACACAGAATTACTGTGTTTGACAGGGCTTTTTCCCAGAACAGAACTCACAGCCAGTGTTTATGTAATAGCTCTATGCCCACCTTAACCTTTCTGCAACTGTAAGAGCTGCACAGCACTAAAGTCATCCTGTTGGTACTGCTTGGGCTCTTCTGAAACTGAGCCATAGATCAGTTGACTGCTTTCAGACATGCTTTTGCCATTATAAAACCAGGTAAGCCACCTCTGCTTCTTCACTGTGCTTTGATTACACTTCAACACAAGTTGTGCCTAAGTGTGCACTAGAAGCAGGAAGTATCTTGAGCAAAGATATGAAAGTCTTGCCTAGTTTTCCAGGCTTTACACTCCCAGCCATGCACACGTGTTTCTGTAAGCCCAAAGCATGTACTAATGACTGGGACTAAGAGGACAAGACTCTTGGGAACATCTGGTATTATGGCTTTGATTTGGCTCAGAGAAGTTAGGAGCAGTCCTCCTCTTGAGGCTGAACACAGCATTCCCAGTCCAGGGAGCAAGGAGTGGGAGGCTAAAGTGTTCTCTGTAACAGCACCATGCACTTTATCCAGCTTATTCCACAGGGTGGGTCTTGTGTTTATGCCAGTGAAATCCCACCATGAAATGAGAACCCATTTCCCTTACCTTACATTTGAAACAATGCAGATGGAGCTTCAAGTTATCAGAGCCATGATGTTACAAACTGATCTCATTTCTCACCACAAGCTGTGCATTCTGATGTCTCTTAGGTCAACCTTTATCTCCCCAAATACATTAAAGGAGCAAAAAATTTATTAAACTCCAGGGAGAAACTGGTTACTTTTCAGAGAGGTTTGGTTCCCTTTCCCATTCCCTGTGAATGTCATTGTATCTGCTGTTTGCTGAGCAGGAAATGCATTATTAAAGCAGTTTCTCCTCCATAAACTGCTTTGCATCTGACTGTTTCATTGTAAATCCGGAGCCACAAAGTCAGGCCACCTTGGGATAACCCAAGGTGAAACCTGACCTGATGAAAATGGCTCATGCCTCCCGGCCTGCATTGCAACCTGTGAGAAGGGCTTTTATTATTTATTCAAAACCTGTTTAAATCCCCCTTTTTCTGAAACAACCATTTTAAAAATATTAAAACACCACGGCTAAGCTGGGAGATTAAACAAGTTTAAAGCTTATCATTGCAGGTGGGATATTAGTTCCAATAAAACAGGGGGAGATGGCAGGCTGCGTGGTAACTGGAGCCCCTTCGACTCAGTAACTAATCACTGAGAAAGCATTTGGTGCAGGAGGGGGAGAGCGGATGAGGGAGTGAGACAAACAATGCATCCAGGCTCCTGGCAACCCTCACTGCTTACCATGGTGATGCACAAAAGGAAGAATGCCACGCAGAGAAGCAGACCTGGATCTGTCCCCATAACACTTGCCCTACATTCAAATGCTCTGGGAAGCTGAAAATGTGACCTTCAGCTATTTTGTTCTGTTGGGTGATGCGGCAGCTGAACAACACTGTTCCAAAGCTGTCAAAAGGCTGTGGGATATTTACCTACATCTCTTCCATCACACATTTTCCTTTTAAATATTTAGATATCAACACCTCTTTACTAGATCTTCACTCTTACACTTGCACTCTACAAAGAGAGATACAGTATTACTGTGGGTGTTATTAAGCCAGAATTAGAGCCTCATTAAAGAGAAATGAATTAAAACCCATCAGGTTCCAAAGTTTGGAGGGGAAGGATGACTTCTTAAAACATTTTTCCCCCCCTCTCCTAGGAGTAAGATTTGCTAATAGGCCATTCCTGTTCTAAGGCACCATACTTTCAATTTTCCAGACTGTAAGGAGTAACTTATAAGAACAACTTCAACATCCCACAGCTGGATCAACTCTTACCTTCTTTCCCCAGGGCTCCCCACAGACCCAGGCTTGTATCTAGTCCTAACATGCAGGGGGACCACAAGTGGAACCACAGAACACAGCATGATGAGCCCCAGTAAGCAGACTGGGCACTTCTAACTCTGAGGTACATACATGCTAAAGAGAAGGATTCTGCAGTGCTTAATGTGCTAAACAGAGGTTTTGTCAGTATAAATACTTGACCAAGTGAGAAATCACTTTTTAATCACATTTAATGCCAAAACAAATTGTGTGGGTTACTTGCAAGTATTTTGTTACCAGCATTGAAACCTGTATATTTGGTCAATCCAGTGCATCCTGCTCCACACCTCTTTATAGTGGGGAGCATGTCATATTAAAACATCAGTGTAAGCAAGGTTGGAAGGGCTACATGATGGTCCCAAGTAAGGGGCAGTAATACCTCAGTAATTCAAGCACTCCAGCCATGAGGAGCTGTAGTAGGGAGATTCTCCCATGTATAAAACCCACTATGATCTAATGTAGCTGAAGATAAAAAGAGCTTTGAACCACAAGGCTACTCCTGTCCCTCACTGTTGATTCTGAACCCCCCAAACCCCCAACATTAAACCAGGAACTAACACACTTCCCCTCCACTCTGTCCAGACAGTTGTTGAAAAGAGAAGGAAAGTTTTGACAGCAGGGAGATGACTTTGGACTGAGCAGCTTTCATCTGGTCATCACTGAGGAAAGTCCTGGGTGAACATAAGTTAGTTTTAAAAACAAACCTGTTTCTAACAGAAGAATGTGTGCTTTCCCATGTATCACAGGTACTTAGTTCCTTAGGCAGGCAGTGATTTGTATAAACCCAAATCATTAAATAGCCCTTGGCCACTGCTTAAAGTGAGACAAGTACCTGCCTGAGCTATGTACTTAAATTCTTAAGGGAGGAAACAAGGGGGGCAAAGTTAATAGAAACCTCAGAGAGTTAAAACACAAGTGTTGCATCTAGAAATACTTAGGAGAAGGAATCTGAAAACAGTAAACAAGGTGCTTTGATGTCTCAGCGGGGCCACCAGTAGGTATCAAGGACTGAAATGCATTGTTAGAGATTGATGGGAAGCCCCATATAACCTTGCTGGGTTGCTTGAAACAAGAAGAGGGAGATAACAGTACAGCAGTGCTACAGATGGGGAATGAGGGTGTGTGGAACCGGTACCAGGTAGACATGCGCATACCTGCTTGTAAGGCTGTTGCCCAGCCCTTGATGGTGCCATCTGCCTCTCCTTTTCATTAACACACATCTTTTGTGGGAATTGTTCAGAAACCCTTGGTTCTGATTGAAGGAGCACTCCAGCAAATGATGGGAGAAGGTTGCTTCTATTGAGTTAAAGATTTCCATGAGATTCCAATCAGTATCGCAGTAGTGACTACACAGGGAAGATCTGCATGGGTCACAAAGCATCCCCATCTGTTTTCTCTTGGAGGATGGATTTTCTACTCATAACATTATTTGGGTACATTTCCAACTATCAACTTCAAAGGACTGGAGTGATTACTCCAGATTTTCGGATTTTGCTTGGGTTTTGGGCTTGGGTTTTTCAAAGTCTTCCTTCCTCCAAGTATGGTCTCTGCAGTCTGGGATGTTCCTGTTTTCTGAACAGGCAGTTCATCCACATTCACTATTCCTACACACAGTTTAACTTTGGTGCTGACATAATAACGGTGAAGTAGACAGTTAATATGTTAGTATCGAGCTTTAAACATGCTTTATATCCCCAACAGTAATTATAAGCTGCTGGTATACACGAAGAGCTGAGGTAGGAAGTGATGATTATCCCCTGCATAGAGGCATACTGAAAAACCTCTGCATCTGATGTGCATGGTTATGAATTAACCATTAATTAACCATAACCATGGTTATGAATTAACCATTAACTCTGGACTACCCACAGCTGCCCAATTTGTACTTGAAAAAGACACAGGACCAGCCAGTCCTGAGGATCTACTGGGTGCTGTAGCTCCAAATACAACAAAATGGGAACATCAACAGCAAACACAGCACAATAGATTTGTTAATTACTCTAATGACACCTGAAGATCATGGAGTTATTGACATGGTCCCCAGGATCCCACCTCTGCCTTCCCTCTCATGACTCAGTCCCATGATTCCAAGACAACTGTGTCCTCAGGGAAAGTGTTCTTTAAATTTGTGTCTGCTTTAATGAGAGCAAACCAGATCTGTATCAGATCTCACCCGTACGCTAAATCTCAGTCTTTTGTCAGACCAAGTCCAAAATCCCTGTATTTGAACATTTATCAGGCTTTAATACAAAGGATGCCACACAAAACGCACCCCACCTGGCAGCAGCTTCAGCAGTGAGCAGGTAGAGACCCATACCTTCAGCCCTGGCCTATCCCTGTGTGCTCATCAGAGGCACTGACCTTTGCAATGTGCAAATGAGAGGTTTGCACGGGGAGCTTCAACCTGCTGCGGTGAGGAGCATCCCTGGGGAGGCACCGCGGGCAGCCTGGCTCCAGCACATGAGGTTCGGGTGTCCCACAGGCCCCTTTTCAGACATCCCGGGATGGACAGAGCCTCGCGGTGCGTTCCCCGGACACCGGCGCGGCCGCTCTCCAGCCTTGGGCTGCGGCGACACCTCCCGGGAGCTGCTGGAGCTGCCCGCGGTCCTCGGCTCGGATCCACGGCTCCAATACCCTTTTCTTCATTCCTACTTGAAAAAGAAGCCCTTCTCTTCATTCCTACTTGACATCTGTTTAACTCGGTCCTCAGAGAAGCAGCCCAGGCAATCCTTTGCTTTACTACCAGGAAAATTTTCAGGTCTTCCATACACCTTGTAGGAGACAAGATCATAAGCTCTTTTCAATGTAGGACAGCTGGAATCTAACTGCTAAGACAGTGGAGAGAAACTGCTTGAACAGTGGTAATAAAGAGCCCCATCACTTCTTGTCCCACTGCAGATTTGTCCAGAACACGTGCCTGTGTGGATGAGCACAGGCAGGTCCTGAGACCTGATCACAGGTATAGAGAAGTACATGCACACACTAGGAAAGTTGTTAAATCCTAGTTCAGGCCAAAGACTCTCCCAAATCATGCAAAGCCTTTGTTCTGGTTACGACCTCTGGAAGGTGATCTGTGAGAGTGCAAGGTGCTGCTGAGGGAGTCTCTGAAAATTCTCTTTTGGTGCGAGTTAGGCAAGTCATTTCCCTACCAGACCCTGCCTACACATTCCTATTATTGGTGTGTGTTACACAAATGGTGATAGAGACTTTAAGACCTCTGTCAAAGGCAGAGCCTTCTAAAGTCTGAGCAGCAAGGAAAAGCACAGTGTCCTTATCTTCCTTGAGATAACATGGCCTTCACTTAGCAAAAGCAAATGCCTTCCGTAGCTCCCAAGTCACACACCATTAATGGGACTCAAGTTCTCTCTGCAGGTCCACCAGATGAGCAGCCTGGTAACTACAGTGCTCAGAAGCCTCAGTCCTAGCTGACTAGAGGAACTTCAGTATTTGTACACCAGCACAGGTCTAAGGATGCCCAAGTAACCTGCTAAGCTCTCTCTACACAAGACCTGGAACTTCATGCAAGTTTCAGCTCCCTAATGGTGAGGAAACTGGATCCTGACAACAGGAAACAGAATTGACTTCTTCATGCCACTGCAGAGACCTCTCCTGTCAGCTCAGTTATATCCTCTCATGTCTCCTCAGCACCACATTCCACCCAGGAATGATTCTTGCTACTCTTCAGAAACAAACGTGACACTCTCATTACTGGCAGTATCACAAAAAGCAGACTAAAGACTCTTAATCCAAACTGAACTGGGATTCTAAAGTGTTTTGCAAACTTGCACACATGTGTTCAGTTGCTGTGTGGTGAACAGCACAGGAACACTGGCTACAGGTCTGTAAATACCTACTCTTGTTACCTTTTCCCCCAGAACCCGGTGTTAGAGCTGTAACTGCAAGAGTGTTCCTAGATGCTTGTTTTCCAGTCTCAGCCCTTCCCTAAAATGGCTTTTTTCCCCCTCCCTCCTTAACAGAATGGCACAGTCTTCATCCTCCTCCCCTGGTTCCCATCTTCTTTGGAAAATAAACAGCTCTGATTGTTGTGCACTTGAGATTATGAAAACATCAAGTCCATTAGTATTTGGCAAAGTGCTCTCTCATTTCCTTCTGATGTAATAATTGAGAGAGAGGGAGCAGAGCCTGCAAAGATAGCACAAGGCACGAGTTAATGACCTTCTCGCATGTATGTGTGGGCTCTTTTATAGGGAGCCTTTTCCAATCCCCATCTCGCCTCCACTCATACTGTTTTCAGCTGAAACACTGCTTCAATGTGGCTTTTATTAGTTGATCTGATGTCCTTTGGCCAGCCTTCAGAGGCAGCTAAATGGCAGGCAGGTATGGGGGTCTAGGAGACAAAGAGCAAATGGAGCTAATGCTTCAAGAGGCCTACAGCACACAGTCACTCAAGCTTCAGTCTCAACAGCCAAATGCCAAGTTCTTGTTGCCTGCTCTGGTTTCTATTACACATTTAAGTTAAGGGAGAAAATGTGTCCTACTTCCCCGGCTGGGGAGATTCTCTGGGAGACTGAAGGCCTGATAAAATCAGGACGTGGGTGGAATAACTAAGTGTAGAAAGGGATCAACTGCTGAGCGAAAATTAACTGAGGTCAATGGCTGCTACTCTATAAAGTGTTGGAGTGGCCACATGCTTACTTGGTTGCCAAATTTGTGGCTTTATATTAGGTACCTAAAGCAAAAATAAAGTGGGATCAATTCCACAGAAGGGTATAGTGTTCCCTACTAGCTTTCTAGAGGCTTTGCTTGAGTCTTTTGAATTGCATCTTAAAGCCTCCAGAGATGTGTAGCTTTCCACATTAGCTTCACTGGAACCTAAGCCAAAAAATGTCATCTCATTTGAAAAAATCAGATCTTAATTTGACAGCTCAAGGTTGGGGAGAATAAAGGTTACCCCTTGCCAGATAGTCTTATTTGAGTGTCCCACTTTGAAGTGGAGTTACCAGGCCTCCCGAGCTAAAACACAGTTATATAGATACTCCTCCACCACACAGAAGCCTACGAACAGCTGAAGTCCAAACCTTCCCAGTACCATGTGTCCCTGCTCCCACTGGATTCACAATACTCAGCACCCTAGAAAGAGGAAGCATGTGAGGGATCACAAGTAGACAGTGAAGTACTCACTCCTGTGGGTTAGGGGTTATCTCAAGATTGACAGTAGTGCCAGAAGGAAAGTTACGTATTTCCTTGGTGCCTAGAGGAGTCCTTCCCTTTTCCTCCCACATCAGAGTGTGCATCCACCTCTTAGATTTGTATCTGCATTAGTAGGTGAGGTAGACAAGTTTGTTTGATGCATTCTAAACTTGTCAGCAGGATTTGAGCTGTTTCTTCTTTGCCACCAAGGCACCCTGGGCTTTCATGTTCCAAGGCAAATCACGTATCCTTTGCACAGCAGCATTAGGAGACTGGCAGGAGGGATCAGTTTTACCTTCTTTTCACCTCCAATTCCTAAAAGGAATTGACAAATGGATTACAGGATTGATCTGTCCCATAAGACGCATGATTTTTGAAAGACCCTTTAGAAGGGCCTCCAGCTGATTTCAAGGCTGTGTAACAGTACTTCCTTGCCGAGGTAATATACCCTTATATTTAATCATGAAAGATTTCATATCACAGATAAATGGTCTTTTTCCAGACCCAGCTGCAAGTACAGTTGTTTCCTTCTTCCCTGCACTTCCCCCTGCTATATTTTATACATGCAAAGGCACATACATTCTTCCTCCTTTCTGCCATACTTACATGGCTTCAGTTTTGAGCTCATTGATTGCACACACAGTGTCTGCAAAGCTGCCATAAGTTGAATCAATTGGGAATTCAAGGTGATTACATTTTTCTCCTTCAGATATATTGTTTTAGTTAAAAGCCACTCTAGCTGCTTCATAACAAAACCAGGCACAGTGGGCCCCATTGTCCTGCTCTTGGCCAAGGTACTGTGTATGGATTAAGTGATGAATTGCAAAAAGGGCCTAAAAGCCAAGCTGTAACTTCACAAAAAGGCCATTAAAGGTGAGCGCTGTCAGTAAAGTGCCCATTTAGAATGGCTTTTATGACCCTCCGTCTTCCAAAGCCATACATGAGGCACAAATGGCTCAGGCTCCCAGAGTCTTGCTGCCCAAGAGACAGGAGAGGCCTTCTGCAAAGTGACACATCCTCAGCTGACTTGGCTGGGAGAGCTGCTTGCTGCAGGGGTGATGTTGGAACAGTGTGACTATCCACTGGTGAGGGAAAGCAAAACCTTGGTCCTACTCAGAGGCAAGTCAGGAGTCAAAAAACATTGAAACTTTAAGATAGAAAAGTAGGGGGGAAAAGGAAAATCAAAGCACACACTTCTCTGGCTCCACTCCCCCGAATTTCACCCCATCGATTGTGCCTAAGATATAATTTATCTCCTTTTATACATCCCTTCCTATGGTCTTCAGTGTATCTATAAACTATTTCAGAATGCTAAGTGCTTATGAGAAGGAAGGTGGTTAGCTCTCAAAGCAAGGTAGCATCGCAGAATAGATGGCAAGTAGGAAAGACGACTTCCTGTCATGCAACTGATGGTTGACTTCTCTCACTCCTGAGTCCCTGCCATTCAGGTAGCACTGCTGTCACTAAGAGCATTGATAGTTCTTTAGCAAGTCCTTCTTGGCAGCAGGCTTTTTACTGAATTGAAATACCAGTCTATGGGTGATGAAGAACAAATGCTTCTCCCCAGAGCTGACGATCTTACAGGTGAAAGTAAGAAGAAAGGGCAGGGAAGGGTACCCAGGAGTATAAGTCTGTAAATCAAAGTTTAGGTCACCAGTGCTGAACTCTTGCAAAATCAGCTCCATTTCATGTGCCTCAGTTTCTTGCTTAGAGAGGTGTTAAGATCACTGCTGTATTAGAGAATGATGCTCATGGGCTTCAGTTCTGATCTTAGATTGCTTTCAAGACCCTGACTGGAAGGGACTATAAAGGACTGTGAAGTAACTGCCATTTAGAGACTAGATGCTCACTGTATGACCCAAAATATTTCCCATTTTTAAGGGGTCCAATCAGGGGACCTGACTATTTTTTCCATATGGAAATTAGAGTAATAACTGATGTTGAGCGTAAAAGCACAGTATAGACAATACAGAACATTTTTCAAGTTCCTGTTGGAAGAATATAAGCAGGTACTACAGCCTAACACAGCTTAAAACCTGACCACATTTGCAACCAAACTCAAACCCAACCTACATAGGCAAAGTATTGCAACCCAGGTAGACAAGCATGTGTCCTAGAAGCAGGCAACACAAGGCAAAAATAACCCATTAGCTCACCAGGAGAGAGCCCTAAGCACTCTACTTCGGGTAGCCCCAGAAGGCCAGCCTCACCACACCTTGTTTTCCACCTGAGATAGGAAAGAAGAAAGAGCTTGCAAATGTAAGGTGGCAGGACCACTCAGGGCTGAGCTGTGGCATCCCCTGTGCTGTCACTGGAACCTTTCCCTTCATGCTTTGGACAAACACATAGAAGCAGCAGTCACAAGGCCAGGCAGAAAGCCTGAAAACTTTCAAGTACTAGTGCTGAGGTACAAGGCAGCTGGTAAGAAAAGGCTGGTTGTCAGTTTGGGGAAAGGAGAAGCAGGGCATTTATGGCAGCTAAATAGAAGATGAGGATTCACTGCTGACACACAGAACACACAAGAAGAGCAGAGCATGTCAAGGAGTTGCAAGACATCTCTAGATAAAAAGACCAGTCAGCAAATCAGGTTACTATTATTCTTAATTCCTCCATCAGAATTCAGGGAGAGGTTTCCAAGACTATTCTACTTATCAACCCATTAGAAGTCCTTGAGAATACGACAATATCTTTGTAAGCAAGCAACATGGAGGGCAGAGGAACTGCTTACTTCTACATATTCACAAGCAAAGACCATTTCTATAAGCCCACATGCAGTGAAGGCTCACCATTCAAACATCGCTTTACATCAGAAAAAGAGTTGTAAACTAAGCAGCAGCCAGTAGTGGTCCAAACCAAACTAGGCTCCTAACCAGGAAGCAACAAGCTAGCAGCAAACCAGGCATAGCTTTACAACCCTTGTACAGCTCCCTGGGAAAAAGCAAACCTGCTACAGCTTTATCTGTATAAAGCCACCCAAAACAAATCACCATGCAGAACAGCAGAAAAACACCACATAGCAATGCATACACAAGAAGTTTATCAGCACAAGAAAAATCTTCTTACCTTGAAGGCTACTGTAGCTGGAAACCAATCCCAGGGAGTAGCAACAGTTCCTTAAATGGGGACTGCTTAGAAAGCTCCAAACTGCTTTTTAAAAAGCAACAAGAACCCCACAGCCAAAACCTGAAAACCCCAAATAAGGTTTAAATCACTGGCAGCTGTTTGTATATATATCCATGGATACCTACAAGGCTGAGTGGGATTGGTTAGCAAGGAGCCAGGTGGTAATTTGGGATTAGCAAAAACAGGTGAACATCCTGAATGAATCAAGTTCTCCAGTGGGAAGGTAATTGAAGTGCTTGAGCCTTGCCCAGGTATGTTTTACTATAGCAACGTATCTACACAGTGTCATCAGTGCAGGACTTCTTGGGAAAGCCTGGAAAAGCCCAGGCTGGCTTCAGGAGGCAGGATGGGTGCATCCAGGTTCTATTGCTCTTCCAAAAAGTAGAATCCCTTAATTCAAAGGCATTTCATCCCTACCCGCTGCTTCTGCCTGTTTGAGGGTAATGGCCCTTTCTAGAGCTGTCTGTTAGAGATGCTAAAAGACCAAACCAAACCAGGCTCCTAACCAGGAAGCACCAAGCTATTAGTAACCGGGTATAGCTTTACAATCATTACACAGCTCCCTGTGAGAAAGCAAACCTGCTATATTTTTGTCTGACGTGTCCTTCCCAATAAAATACCCAAACCAAATCACCGTATAGAACAGCAGAAAACACACCAACATGGCAACACATACATGAAGGGTTTATCAGCACAAGGGAATTCTTACCTCACTGGCTACAGGACACAGCAGCTTTTGTTCTTCCAGTTTTTGTTGACTTCCAGGTTGACTTTGCTAGAAGGGAAACTCAGTTTATGCTGCAGCATTTGTACTTGAGTCATTCCCTGCCCATGGCAGGGGCTTGGAACTAGGTGATCTTAAGGTCCTTTCCAACCCAAACCATCCTATGGTTCTATGATTCCCAGCTGAATGGATCTTAGCCTGGGTTTGGTGATGAAATGTTCACTGTGTGACAGATACTTCTCTGAAATCCCATGGTTTTCTCAGTTTAGGATGTTCCAGTACAATTTTATCCTGTGATAAAATTGGAGTTACGGGAAGACTTCTTAGAACACCAGAAATACATTTTGGCTTTTCTGCATGAATGCAAAACTTAAAACCTGACACTAAGACATCCTGAATAGCCCAAAACAACATGGGACAATGAAGTTCCCTTCTTTGGAAGTTTCCATGGAGGTCTGAGGAGGAAGCAAATTTGTTCCTGTTCAGAACAACCCCAGACTCTGAAAGCCTTTTACAGAAAGGGACTTTTGCATACGTATGGCTTTATATACAGCCCAACATAATTTAAACTATTGACACTTTATAGGCTAGGATTTTGTTAGGATTTTGTATGGAGTGGCAGGCGTCTACATGGTTTATGTGGAAGAAAGAATAGCTCAAAATGTTGTATCAAAATGTTCTGTTCTTTCATGTCTCCACTCTGCGTCTGCCTCAAGTCGCCAAATTTGATCACCTATTCTTCATCTTCAGCAGGAGATCACATTTGTTGTAACAGTACACTGAGTACACTGTACCAACAGGCATAGAATGGGTTGGGTGGGAAGGGACCTTAAAGCTCCTCCAGTCCCAGTCCCCTGCCACAGACAGGGACACCTTCCACTCAAGCAGGTTGCTCCAAGCCCCGTCCAGCCTGGCCTTGAACCAGCCCAAGCCCTTCACTCAATCCTTTTTCTCCTCTGTGTAAAATGAAAGGTTTTGGTTTCAATAATCAAAACACCTTCCAAAAGTATATTCCACCTGCAGCAATTCAAAACTGCTGCCCTTGCTATGGCATGCAGATAAGGGCTGGTCTGTATTGCTGACCATGTACTGGACATTATGTACATACACTGAGCTATTTTCAGCACAGATCCTGAGAGATGTCAGGGCAGTGGTTTAGGCTGTAGGTACAGTGTGCTTGCCTGCAGGTGAAGACAAGCTTGTGTTGAGCTGGCAATACACAATCAATCAGCTTGGGGAGCTTTTCCTGAGCTCTAAGCTCACCTTTGGACTGCGGTGTTGAATGGCACAGGCTTTCTAGAGCCTAAATTGTATCTGAGCTTCCTTACATGCTGGATTAAAAACTGCACAAGATGAAGAAGAAGGGACTAAACGTAATCCTGCCTTTTCGTACCAAGCTAAAAAAAATCCCAATTCATAGATGGCTCCCTGAAAGAAAAACATGCTTCTTGCTTCTTCATAGAGGAACTGAAAAGAGCAATGGACTTCTGTATGATGATCTGAAATCTGTGATTTGGTGGCCTTGTGAAATGTTAGATGGTGGTGAACTGAGATATAGAGGGTTCTGTAACCCAGAGCAGAACCCAGAGACTGGAGCATTGGGTACCTCCTATAGCTAAAGTGAACAGTCATTTCTTGCTTCAGGATCAGTAGCTGAGAGGCGTTTCTTGGGCAGCTGCATTTTACCCTCAACTATATTCCCTGCTTTATCAAACTGTTGGCTGAATATATTCAGACATCAAGGAAGACAAGGAAGTTTTGAGGACATTTCTTCCTCCATAGCACCAGTTCCTCTTCTAGCCCTGCCTTTCTGCCCCAGGTCCCCTTACTTTAACTTGCACTGGCCCTTAAAATGTAAGTTCCTGCTTTGGTGAGGGTGTAATTCTGAGCTGTAAATAAACCTCTCATTTCACCTCTTCCCTAAGCAGAACAGCCAAGGCTGTAAGGGGGAATCTTGCGATGTGATTGCAGTTGTTTGCTCTGATGCAGTTGTTTCCACATAAGCAGCCCCCTCCCAGCACGTCCCTGGACATACAGACTCTGCTCAGCCCTAAGAAAGCAGTTCTTTGGCAGAGTGCCTGTGTTTGGGGCTTCACTTTGACATGCCGTAGCCTCACACATTGCTGTGAAGGTGTTGGAAAGGCACCACAGCCTCCCTCACTGCGGTGCTCTTTAAACTTTCCACTGATTAGGGGCCTTTTAGCACTCAGCTGCCTTTTCCTAATGGAGTTTGCCTTTTCCTTGAGACTAAGGTTTTTTTCCTTGCAGGCGTTGCCAAAGTAAACAGTTGTGGAGGCTTTTTGGAAGGCAGGGATGGGAGAAGGGGGCAGAGAATCAGAACTGGTCCGAATGCATCCAGACAAGCACTACATAGCAAACTGTGTGTGTTGAGGGCCAAGTTCTGCCAGAGTGAAATTCTCTGGGAAAAGAGGGCCATTTGTAGAGAGCCAAACCCAACTGCAAGGTCTTCTTTTGGACCCAAGACACCATGCCCGTGTCCTTGAGCCGTCAGGGGGAGCAGGGTGTGAGCTTGGCATTCATCAGCCCCTTTGTGATTTATATCCGAAGTCCTGAAGCCAGAGGAGGCGTTGGAGTAATTCAACCCGTGCAGAGTTCAAGCATATCAGTGCCCCGCTGCTCTGAAGCTGGTAATCAGCCTGCAGCCAGCTCACTGTGTGGGAACCCAGCAGGCACTGGCTCTGAAGAACCTCCCTTCCTCTGGGCTGCTCTGCTCAGTGCAAACCCCACATCACTTTGGAGATGTTCAGAATTGAGTCCAGGCCTGTGCACTTCTGTGTAAGCCCTGAACACACTGTAGATGTGTACGCGCAGATGTGCATGGTAATGCAGATGTGTATTATGGATGCGGTACATTTATAGCCTGCAGTTCTTTCTATCAGTCAAGCAGGGCATGTGGCTCTGAGAAAAGTTGTCCTGGATTTCACAGTTCCTTCTCCAATTCCTTGACACAGGGTATGAGAGGAAGAAAACAGCCCTTTTGTATATGAAGATCTCCTTTCCCTGTCCCATCTCTCCACTGATTTGGTCCATAGTGCAGCCAGCTGCTGAATCCCTGCTCCTCTGCTTCCTGCTCACATTAGTTGCCAGAGCTCAGGCTTTTCCTCTTCAGTGGATCCTTGCTCCTTGCTGGAAGCTTCAGCTTTGTTTAATTGTGTTAAGTGTTTCATCATGTTTCATCTGGTCAAAGATGAGCAAGCTGCCTTTGCAAGAGGATTTTCTCCTCTATGCCTCATCCACCAGCCAGAGCATAATTCATGAACAGAGACTTTGGCCTACTGACAGCCAGGCCTGCTCAAGGGCTAAGGACTAGCACAGACCTCCGCTCCCCACAGCAGAGTCTCCCCAGTGTCCAGGGACAGGCCCTCTGTGACTTTGATCCATGCCAGGGCTGGGTTCCAGATGGACACGTCCCCAGTGCTGGCCCACAGGCAGGTTTCACACAGCATTGATGGGGTGTTAACGATGCTGACATTTCAGCCAGGCTTTTAGACAAGGGCTGGGCCTGGGAGGGGAGTTTGTAACAAACCCTGGTGCAGCACAGGCCCTTCTACCTGCGTGCAGCCAGAGTTACCAATCAGCACACCTGAGAGAAGGAAGTGAAGGTGCGGTACCTGCCTCTTACCAACCACTGAAGCTGTTGGATTTCTGTATTTCCCTGGACTTTACCTTGAAGCAGCTTTATACGCTGAGGATGATG
>JANHGB010019701.1:0-30909 GCA_026283785.1 Coracopsis vasa
GTTATTTCCTTTATCATTATTATTATTGGTGATGGTGGTAGCAGTAGTGATTTGTGTTATACCTTAGTTACTAAACTATTCTTATCTCAACCCGTGGGAGTTGCATTCTTTTCAATTCTCCTCTCCATCCCTCTGGGAGCTGGGGGGGGACTAAGGGGAGAGTGAGAGAGCGAGCTACGTGGTTCTGATTTATGGCTGACTAGGTTTAAACCACGACACTGTACAATGTCCTTAAAATCAGCAGAAAAGAAGTGACATCTGCAGATTCTCTCTTCTAGGAAAACCTGAACAGCTTTCAGGAGGTGACTATCTGTCTTTGCTCATTAGAAAAGAAGCCTATGGTGAGTAGTGCAGGCTGAGGAAGTCTAACTTTGAGATATCTAATTAGGGTAGATAAATCCCAAACTTAATCTGTTTGGGCCTTTAATTTCTCATTTGCAAAATAATACAATGGGCCATAATAATAGAAACAATGACGATGCTATTAATGCAGAGATGACAAAACTTAGTGCTCTATTCAACTGTAAAATGCCATATGATCCAGCAGTGCATGAAGTATTATATTTGATTTCTTTGTTTTGCTAAGCAACAAAGAAACTAAAAGGTAGTCAAATGCCAGTGAAAAAGAATAAACACTTGCTGCTGATACAGCTGTTTGAACCTGAGTTGACTAAATATCACTTACCACCAGAAGGCCCTCTTCCAACAGAAGACAATCTTAGATTTCTAGCATATGCTTAGACATACATGCCTCTAAAAGTTATTGACTTAAATTGGACTTCTCAGGTATAAGTGTTGCCTTATGTGCTCTGCTGCATTGCAACCTGAGAATAGGCATTCAAATTACTACACTTCCATGAGAATATAGGATATGTCACAGTGGGCCAGATCGATACTCCAGGTGGATTTATGTGCAACTATAATAATGCACAATTTCAAGGTAAGAAAAATTAGGATAACCCATTTATTCTGGACATTTTCTGACAATTTTATCATTGTAGATCTATTTACTTTTATTCATGCATGTGTACTATGGATTCAGAGAAAATGTCACATCTCCAGAAGATATTGGCATAACAGAACTTGATAGGAGAAATTTAGAGGAAGTTTCTGTCCGTAAAAATAAAAATCTTTCATCAGTAATTATCTGACCAAAGTCTGCTTGTTCCATGCAAGAAAGCTCCTGAAGCAGAAGTTTTAGCAAGGTTTTAAGTCCCTGATGTTATCAAACGTAATTCACAAGAGTTGAGCTTTATCCTAAAGAGAAAATCTTCCCTAAATCTGGAATATTTCATGGATTAATTCTTTTGAAGCATGGAGACATTAGATGAAATCACAGCATGCAGTTTCATTTAACAAGTCTGTTCTTCTAACTATAAAATATTAAATAAGCAACCTGAAGCTATAAAAGTCTCAAAAGTGAAGATTATGAAAGTAAGCGCAATGTACAGAACAGGCCACTTGTGACTGACCAGTTTTACTGGTATCTTAACTGGGAGATGTACAGTTGTTAATAAAAAACACCATTTTTTGGAGGGGGTGGTGGAGGGAGAAAGGGTAGAATGTAATGACCAACCAATTATTTCAGTATTTTTATACAGCATAATTAACTTTCCACTCATGAAGAAGATGCATTGCATGATTAGATGTAAGAGATTAAACTAAATTAATTGGATATTATGGCATTAAGAAAAAAACAAAAACTACACTTTTGCTATACCTGATTGATCAAAGACATCTAATTTTTGAAAGATGAAATAAGCAATTTCCCTTCTTACCTTCTTATAGTAGTCTCACTGTAATGAGTATGTATTATCTGCTCCCAAACTGAGAAATGAATAAATATTAATAAAACACAAAGCTTCTAGCTTGTCAGAAGAAAGATTCTTTATGCAAGATGAAACTACAGTTATCGCAACTGTGATTACAGTTACAATACTTGCTACTTTTGTGAGCAAAGGAGAGGATGACTTTTTCCTCTGGATCTCTATTGCTACAAAATAATGGACGAAAGTACAAAGTTTTCTCACAGCTGGGATATTTATTAAAAACCCTACTCCATGCAGTTCCTTTGGTGCCTAACAGTAGGTGAGCTCATGCTTTTGTCTTTCTCTCTGTCCAAACACTTAAAAGGGTAGCTCTTCCTCTACACAGATGTTTACTTTCAGGAAACTCCTAGGGATATAAGAGCTCTTAACTCCCTGTCAGATTCATAATTCAAAGGAGCTAGAAGAAGTGCAGATACACACAACTGCCTGAGCTACAATTTCCATAGGAAGCCAGGTCAACAGGAATGTATGTGGCCTCAGGTATTCTTTCTGTCCTCAGCACCTCTACCATCTCAGGTACATGCCCTCTTTCCATCCGCAGAAACAGCAAGTGTCTCTCCTCTCTACTGGCCTGGAAAACTCATAAAAATGAGAAAAAAAATCATTAAATGAACTATGATATGAACTAAGATAACATTAGCCACACACAAAAATGAGCCCAAAATTAAGTATTTTGCTTATATTTCGTTAAAGTTGATATACTCTAATAAACTATGGATTTTTTTTAAAAAATAGAAGTAATTCAAGCTCATAATTTCTAAGTTATATGTGTTTATGATTAAGCACCAATTAAAACTATGATATTAGAAATATAAATTGCTGGAAGGGCCAGGACATTTAGAATGACCCTTTGGATTTGTATGAGTGCATAGACATGTTTACATTGTACTTAATGCTACATAAGCAGCTAATGTTGCAGCATGGATGTGACATAGGAAAGAAAATGTCAGGTCACTGTAAGCTGAATTCATGAATTGCATCATATCTTCTGAAACACAGGAACCTAAACAAATCTTTGAAAACTTACAGTGAAAGGCACTACCTTTGTGGAAAGAAAAGAAGCTGAATTTAATAAACTGGGCCATTGAATAAACAAATGAATGCTTCCAAAAAGAGGGCATTTTTTGCAAAGTGGTGAAATTAACAATGGTATTCTGACTAGCATAAATATCAGGCAGTATGTATTCAATTTAAGCAAAAAAATTAGCAATTTTCCTATCTTGAGGAATAAAGACTTCACTTTTAGAAAACTGAACAGAAGTGAGTGTGAATTATTTTAAAATAAGTAACATTTAAGAAGCAGTGTTTAAGGCAGACAACATGTAGACCATGCTCAGTGAAAAAAACACTGTATTAGGAAACCCAAGATGATTTAAAAGGTTAGCTGAGGCAATCACTCTTCATGCAATCAGAAATACACTGTTCTGAAGAAATTGCCATCAAATGCATGTTGTGAACTAGAACTGAAGAAAGTTGGGGCTGTTCAGCCTGGAGGAGAGAAGGCTGCGTGGAGACCTCATAGCAGCCTTCCAGTATCTGAAGGGGGGCTACAGGGATGCTGGGGAGGGACTATCCGTTAGGGACTGTAGTGACAGGACAAGGGGTAACGGGTTAAAACTTAAATGGGGGAAGCTTAGATTGGATATAAGGAAGGAGTTCTTTACTGTAAGGGTGGTGAGGCACTGGAATAGGCTGCCCAGCGAAGTTGTGAATGCTCCATCCCTAGTGGTGTTCAAGGCCAGGCTGGACAGAGTCTTGTGTGACGCAGTTTAGCGTGAGGGGGGACTGGAGTGTTAGGGGGTTGGAACTAGATGATCTTAAGGTCCTTTCCAACCATAACTATTCTATGATTCTATGTTTTACCAGCTTCTAAGTAACTCACCAACTCTGAATTACTCTCTAAATGATTGAATAGTTCGGCTAATTAAAATTTGAATCATCGAATAGTTTTGGTTGGAAGACACCTTAAAAATTATCTAGTTCCAACCTGCCCTGCCATGGGCAGAGACATCTTCCACTAAACCAGGTTGCTCCAAGCCTCGTCCAACCTCGCCTTGAGCACTCCCAATGATGGGGCAGTCACAACTTCCTTGGGCAGCCTGTTTTAGTGTCTCACGACCCTCATAGTGAAGAATCTGATCTAAATCTCCCCTCTGTCACCTTAAATCCATTTTCAGAATCCTATTAGACCAGCATAATATCCCACTAGGAAGGTATAGATTTTTAAAATTAAGAGTAAGAACTCAAACCGATTCACACTCTTTCCACCCTTCCTTGCAAATAATTTTGTACCTGGGAATTGTTAGGACTCTTTTCACACACTACCACTACTTACAAGGATAATACACTGTGCTCTAGCAGAATAAAAACTTACTAAACTAAAAACCAGGGCAATTAATCACACTGCATATGTGATGTATTCTTTTGTAAAACAGAAGAAAAACCATTTTGCTTGTCATCAACAGTAAAGCAAATTCCGGCACTGATGAATCAGTTCCCACCTTCAATATTGAAAGTTGGGTTTCTGAATGTTTGACAGGAAGTATTTAATTTAAATATTCAGGTGTAAACTTGACACTGCATTAGTCTGAAAAAGAAAGCGTGTCTAACTCCAGTGATGTGGTACACTTCTAGAAATTTAAAATCTCTAAGAACTGGGACAAAATAAACCTTATGACAGCAAAAGGTATTCCATAATTTGAAATGTCAGAATAACAGCTTATGAAAAGTGGATGCAAACTTCCTGTCAATGTAGCGTCCCATTTAAAATGAGCAAAAAAAAAAAGTACACTGTTTACAGTCAGTTTCTTAAGTAGATTTGTGATTTAGTTCATCTTAGCAGGAGTTTTCTAAAGACCAGAAGACAACTGTGTAAGCCCACACAACTGTCCCTCTAAAGTCAAATTTCAGTACAGGAAAAAGCCACTGAGCTGTCTGTAACTCTTTCAAATTACTAATGGGATATTGTAGCTTCCATTATTTTCAGTATCCTACAGCAACATAGTTACTTTCAAAGGAAGTTTACTTAATTATTCTGAAGTTATATGGCAAGTTAAAAACATACAAGATCCCTATGCTAAGAGTATTTTTTTTTTAAGACATCAAACCACATTTTCAAACACGCACACCTTATTTTTGCACAGAGGGAAAGAAGCTGCATATCACAGATCCTTTCCCTTCTCTCAGCAGTATTTTTCTCCAGCACAGACCCACCAACTGGTGAAGAAACTGAAACATTAGCTTTAGGATGATGAAAGTGTGTGAGATTTCTTTCTCTGGCTGAGACAAGGAGAACTGGTTTTGATCTACAATATAAAATATACAAAATGCATGCTACAAAAGCATTCTACTCTAACATTTATGTCTGTATCATGTTTTATTTTAAAATAAAATTGTCAGTGAGGTCCTTTGATCCTTCTGTTATTAACAGTTAAACTGTTGAGCTGATGCCTTGCATAGATTTCAAGCCTGTTATGACTACTGCGCCATTTAACTACACAGGGATTATATGGGAATTATTACAGGAAGTTTGATCTTTAAAGGCAAAGCAAAAACTCAATCACCTTTGTAGGATTGATTTGTAAGGTTCTGGTGGATTTCTTTTCTTTAGACAATTTTCAACATACTGATCTTGGCTTGGATTCATAGAAATGATCTAGCAAAACAAACTTTAATACAAGTTAGTCAAGATTGAGGTATGGTGAAAACTGCAGTGTAGTCTTTTGTACCAAATCAAACATTTATGAAACACAACTAAAGGGAATGTCAATATACAAATTTGTAATATTAGTTATTTTACATTTGAGCTTATAATCACAATTACATTAGAAAATAAGCCTTTGTTTTGTTTTGTTTGGTTTTTGGTGAAATACCAGATGCAACACATACTTTAGAAGTATGTATTCTAATTTTACAGCCTGTAGATGGTTCAGTTTACACTGGCAGGTTGTAAAAATTAGTGGAAAGAACATGAATGCTATATAATATATTTCACTTTTAAGACAATGTTAGCCTCATTGTCATCTGTTAATATTAATAATAATAATAACAACAACTGCAATCAAATTCACCAATAACAAGGCTCCTCAAAATCTTCTTGTATACTACAGTCCCAAATTATGAGTGATTGGCTTATTGTAAGGTTTTTTTTGCAACCATTGGTCTGTTACTCCTTCCATTGCATTAACATATTGTAAGAATAATGGGATTATGTAAAAAGAACCCTTGGCCCCAGCTAGAGATTAAGTAGTCATGTCACACTCTATTCTGCCACGTTGAAAACTATTTCAAAGCCATTCTAAATCCATGCTAGGGTTTTAAATGCAGAGTGCTTTCAAAAGCCATCTGCAAAAGAAAGCATGCTAGAAATAAGCCAGCTAGCTATTTTAACAATTTCTGTGATTATCAATCTTTAGACACTCACAAAAGGGTTCAGAAAAAACTCAACTCTAACAGCTATTTACAAAATAATAATAAAAAAAAAAACCCAGTACTTAATCCAAAGCCGTAAGCATGAATCTAATTTGGTATCTGAAAAAAAGTAAAATATCAGCTAACAATGTTCACCTGTTCTGAGCTTAAGAGTTATCAGAATTTAAATATTTATTAGAGATTACTTTGCGCCTGAAACTATACAATAGCAGAATCAGTGCTTGTAATCTGGTTCAATACTCATTAATTGGAAAGCAATCCTAAAAGAAGCCTTGCAACTTAACTTAACCTTCTCTGAGTAGCCAGGAAACAAAAGGTAGATCTTCAGAATCAGCAAGAAAGGAATTATGCTAAAAACATTTCAAACATGAACAGAGTATGCGACCAATGAGAAATACATTGCATCTTATTCATAATTTTTACTTTGTAATTTCAGATTTTAATGAAATGAACTGCTACACATCTTACCTCTAGCAGGGCTCAGAAAATCAGTTACTTTATGGTTTCCACTGCACTGTACATGAGTGCAACTCATGGGTGCGAGGCACCTAAGATTTACCACCTCTTCTATTACCACGTCTGCAAAAGCCATTTGTCACACACTCTAAGGCACAGAAATCAGTAGTCCAATCAAAGATTAACATCTGTCCTTTTTCCTCAAAGCACAGACCCCAGAACAAACCTGCAATATGCCATTTCTCAAGAATATGCTACCTCAAGAATTACTTTCTAGGTAACTGAACTAGCAAAATTACACTATAACCACAACATACAGGATTACTTTCTCCAGCATCTGAATCAAACCCACAAACTTCCATGCTTCTACTGCAAAGATTTCTACTGCAAAGATATTAACCTCTTTCCTTCACTAAATGACCCTCTCATACAGTCCTGCTCTAAGGTCAGCTTCCAAGGCACCACAACCAACATGTAAAATACAACACCTTGTTTTCAGCTGTAAAAGTTATTTTTCTTTCTAGTAGCTGGTGCAGTGCTGTGTTTTGGCTTTAGGCTGGAAATAATGTTGATAACACACCAATGTCTTAGTTGTTGCTCAGTAGCACTTACCCTGATCAAGGACTTTTCAGTCTCTCATGCTCTGCCAGTGAGGAGGAGCACAAGAAGCTGGGAGCAATCAGAGACAGGACACCTGACCCAAACTAGCCAAAGCAGTATTCCATACCACAGTACGTCATGCTCAGTATAGAAACTGGGGGAAGTCACTCGGAAGACCCAAATCGCTGCTCGGGTTGGGCTGGGTATCGGTCAGTGGGTGGTGAGCAATTGTACTGTGCATCACCTGTGTTTTCTGAGCTTTCATTTCTTCTCTTTTTTCCCCTACTATTATCATTCTTGCTATTGTTGGTATTCTTTCTATTATCACTGTAATTTACTTTGTTTTAGTTATTAAGCTGTTCTTATCTCAAACCGTGAGGTTTATATTCTTCAGATTCTCCTCCCCATTCTGCTGGGGGATGGGGAAGGAGGGGAGTGCGGGGTCCTGAGGGAGGGAGCAAGGTTCTGAGTTACTGGCCAAGTTTAAACCACGACACTACCACAAGTAAAAAGCCCACAGCCAAACACGCTTGCCTACATAAAACCAGCAACTTTATCACTTCTGCTTTCAGTAGAGCCACTACAAGCCACACCCTAACCAGCCTAAGGATAATCTTTGCCCAACAAAAATACTCCCAGCAGGGAAATATACACAGGATATACTCAGTAACCTCATGCAGAATAAGATTTCTGTGTCATGTCCTTCTAGCAAATGTGCCCCTACCTGTCAAACTGCCGCCTGCTGGAAAGCATACAGGGCAAAAAGCATCAGAGAACAAACAATACATACTCGAAAAAGGGTGTATAATGGAAGGTATGTTTTTGAAACCATGTTCTTATGACTTTTTCAGACTTACCTAACTTATTATCGGTAGCCAGTCTATAGTGGTTTGTTGAATGGAACAAGATCTTGCAAGAATTAACCATCCTTGTCACTATCTCCTCAACAATTGCTACAAATACCTCCTAATACAGATTCATAGTTCACATTTCCTAAATGAATACATACTAAATGCAAAAAATTGTTTCCTGGAGACCATAAAATAAAACCATTAACCAACGCAGAGCAGAATAAACCCACACAAATGAAAACAGAAACAGTCAGTTACCAGCAGACCATTTCTCAGTACTGCTCTTATGACTCTTACAGTCCTCCACACACCTACAGTTATGTTAATCATAGGTATAACTCACTGCTTGCTTCTCTGTTCAAAGCTGGACAATAACACTTTCCCTGTCAACATGTCCCTCTGCCCTGCAGGTAGCAACCACTCTTTTATCTTAATCTGTCTAACTGACATCTTAGCACTACATTCAGAGCAACTGCCTTTCAGTCATTCTTCATTTGCATCAGAACTGAGGAACTCCATGTGTGATCAAGATGTCACATGAAAAAGTGGACAAAACACAGCTATATGATCAGCTAATGCACCTGTAAGTACCTACTATCACAATCAAAATAATATTTGAGAAGAAAAATAGTAAAATCCTCTCACCTTTCTATACTTGTCAACAGAAAAACTGATTGTCAATTGTGTTAACCATGTAAGATGTAAACACCACTGTAACGAGGAATCTATATATCCCTGGCACAGAATGTGCTCTTCTGCTCATGAGATTAAAGTAATCCTAAAGACAATTAAATCAATCTACAATCAGGATGAAAAAGCAACAAATGAGGCTCTCAAAAACTTTCTTTCAGTGTAGCAGGCCTAACCTACAACTTCTGCTTTAGGAACAAGGTGAATCAAGAATCTAATGGAGCTCGTTACAGGTCTTTAACTGGAAAGACAAAATGAAAGAGTAGGGACCAAACAGTTTACAACAGAACAAAAGGATGTGTAAGTACAGTATTTAATGAGTGGAGTCCCTCTTCTCATTTGACTTGAACATTTAGATTCGATTACGAAAAGGATCTGATCATAGCCTGAAATTGTCTTTTGTATAAAACAGTGTGCTAACACATGAAAAATACAGGTTTGTAGTGTGATCCTTTAATAAAAAACATTAAGCTGCCAAAACGAGAAACAGAATGTAATTATCATAACAAAGTATTCTTGAAAGAGAAGTGTGGGTTTTAATAGACTGGTTACTCTTTAGAGATATAAATCATATCCCAAAAGGTAGTAAAGATTCATAATTAACTAAAAGGTATTCATAATATTCTCTTAATGTGAAGTGGCCTTTGTTTCTAAACATTGTATTTAACATACAATTATTTTGATATTAATGATGTATTACCATTTTTGACAAAGCAGGATAGGTGTACAAGGTACAAAGTGATAAAAAGCTACATATACAATGGCTGTTCTGTAAGCAAAGGCCAGGCTGGGGAGCTTGGAAAAGACTCAAGAGTTTGAGACACCTTGCTTAGTACTATCTGCAATGCTAGTTGTCGTCAGTGAGCAGGCTGCTGCCTGCAGCCCACCTGGTGAGGTCTCTCCAATATAGGGAAGGTGGACACTTCTCCTCTGTAACTATCAAATTACCATGTCCCACCACTCTTTTAGTTAAATGCTTGAGGTACTCTTTGTTTATCATGTCTTCACATATCATGGTATACTGATGATACATGAATTACCTTTCTACCACTAACCCTAACTACTTCCATCCACAGCTCAGTCCCAGTCTCTGATAGCCACCCTGGGATGCCTACCCATCTTCTCATCTGAGGTGAAATTACCCAGACCCAGCTCCCTTTCTGTACGAATTCGACTCCTTACTTCATTCTTTGCACTGCTACTTTCAATCTCACAGTTCAAATTTTCAAACAAGGACTCATCCCCTAAATCTACCTCTCAATTAAGGTGCTACCTTTCTTTTTTTTTCTACATAGCTACATTTTAGATTACTTTAACATTCAGAGCTGTTCAGCTTCCCTCCAGGAAATCACAGCTAACATCACGAACTGTGGTGAATATTTTGTTTAGCGTCATCTTCTCCTCAACTCTGCGGTGTTTTTGGTTTGTTTGTTTAGAGTTTTAATTGTTTTAAAAACACCACAACTGATTCAAGCTTTGCTCTCAAAAAATTTCTAGTGTTTTGACTACATGACTTTTCTACTCACTACATTTTATACTGTAACTGCTTTTTATCCTTCCACTGGCACTATTTTCAGTTTACTTTACTGGACATTAAAGCCACAAAATCAAAGACTCAGAACTTACCGTTTCTTCTTATGAATATAGTGATATGACTCCAAAAGTTCTTTCAATTGTTTCAGCAATTGAAATACACCTCCTCCCCCTCTCCAAGGTCTGTTACATAGCACCATCTTTACACTGTAACTACACTTTTCACTACAGCATGTGCCAACATGGTTTGAGCTGAGGGAGTAATTGGTGGATTCAACAGGATCATGATTGACTGAGGGGAATAAAACCCCACACATCCTACTTTACAGACAGCAAAAGAATGTAACCAAAACCAGACTACCCAGGACTCAAAGTGGCAGAAACTGCCCTGCCCCAGTTACTGCCCCATCCCTGCTGCCCACTTCCTCAGATGTTCAGTGTCCCCTTTGCTGATCCCTTCATCAACCCAGCAGCCACCACCTCAGTGGCTGGTTTTATTTGCCCATCTCCTCATCTGAGTCTGCCCTATTCCTATCTCCTGCACCTACGACACTTCCCTGAAAGCGACTGTGCCTTCCATTTCACCTTCACAAAAATGATTTCAGAAAATTTAGCCTAAGGCTGACTCCTGGCACAGAGAATTTCAGAACGAGCAGTTATGTTTTGACACATGGAACTGCTGAAAACAGGCTTGTAAAGAAAATGTTTGAGTTACCTTCTCTGTCAGCAAAACCACAGGAGCTACCTGGAAACCGTAAGAACTGCGACTTCAGAAGCCCATTAAATTTTATGTTGCCCCATGGAAGTGTTGGGGCACAACTGTTGTCCCAGCTCCTAAAAGCATACATATATGTGTACATACGTAACTATGTGCATATAGACAAATTTTGTAAATAAAATTTCACACTTCATCTGTCCTCTGTCCAAAATAAATATTTATTGGCAAAAAATACCAAGTATTTAACCACACTGTATCAGAACACTAGGGTTTAACCCTGGGGGCACTAAAAGTATATCCCACTCCCATTTCTGTTGGATGTGATATAAAGCAAAAATCATTACATCACCAGTAGGTAGTTATCAGCAGATGAGGACATAACACTTTCACATAGTAACTTGCTTCAGCTAAACATGGTTTTGTGGGGAAATGCTTCTTTATAGTGGAGAGGTGCAAACATCATAGCGAATATTTTAAGACATGGTAAGAATTGTCTACACAGACCCACCCTCTAGTGTCTGCCAGCACATGAAAAAGTGGTGGCCGCAGCATCTTTCACGAATCCTCAAAGAGCACTGTAAGTATTACGGTTTAAAAGTCCATACAACACTATCTTTGCTACCTTGTCTGATTAGCTGATAATACAACTATTGCTAACAGCTGCTTTACAAAATAATTTTAAAGGTTTATGACAAAACAAAAACACAGTTCAGTGAAGACTGCACCTCTCAGAAGTATTTGCTTGCCTTTGCTGTTTCCTGGGCACACAGTCAGAAGACTGGTTCAGAAACATCAGTGATAAAGAGGCAGCTTCAAAATAAGACAGGCGAAACACAATGTGTTGGCTTGGTCCTGCAAATAAGTTTATTTGTAAATGCAGGATGCTGAAAATAAGCATGACTTCTACTCTTGCCTCTGAGGGAAGCATCTGTTTTGGGAGGCCAAAAGTAGTCTGCAGTCACTCTAGTTTTGAAAAGTGAAGGCTCTACCACAAAAGGGTGTCCAAAATGCAATTCTGCAGCAATACATAACATGCAATGGCTCACTACTGCCACAGGGTGTCATAAGCTTAATAATGTTTAACAGAATTCAGTCTGCTGCAAGTGAAGATGACAGGGAGAATCCAATTACAGCTTAACACAGGCTATTACCTTAGTTAACTCAACATCAGCTGTGAAACTTGCTATAAATTTTAATGATCAACAGCAGCTACAAGCAGGACTTGGAGGCAGTGAAATTACCACATTTCAGAATATGTATCAACTTTAATCAGTTACTTCTACAAAAATATATTAAAGGTCTTGCTCCTAACTGAGCTTTTGTTCCTTCTCAGTCTGGGAAATGCTACCATTAAAAAGATATGCTTCTTCAGAATAACCACCATTTCTTACTTCTAAAGGTCAAAAGCAAATAACTGATGCACTCCACAAATTATTAATATTTTTGACAGTTATGTGACTTCTGCAAAGCAATCATCATTGGTTTCACACTTGCCCTTTCTTGGACTAGATACATTTCATTTGCTAATACTAAAGCATGACAACACTTGGGGTGGGGTGTCGAGGAGATGAAATGGACTTGGAAGGGTGAATTTGAATTATTCAAGAAAAAAACCCACATATCCAGTTTAGGATTTTCATGTATGTGTGTGTACATACACCCCCCCTACACCCTCCCCATGTGTACTGCATTTTACAGAAGTATGTAACACAGATAGAGGAAACATTCAATAGAAGGTACTGTTTTATCAGTTTAATATTTGATGGAATAATATGATTCACCTTAACACCAAATTATTACAGTTTTTCAAATTTCTTGTGAATGTGCTCCCAACTCCATGCCAACCTTTCAACCCATTTCTCCAAGCAATTCAGTGGGACCTTTTGCCCACGTCAGGCTTCACCAGGCTTCATGCTTGCGTGCAATCATAGCTCCCTAAATTTTCTTTTGGAGAACAATTTAAGTGCCAAAGAGGCTGGAAACATATGTTAAGTTCTTCTATTTTCACTCAATAACTTGTTTTGTACTTAGCCCTGTTTGCTCAAATACTGATGTTTGATTATGATACTTCAGTTGAGAAGTGTTGAGGGCAGCACTTTATAGGCATACCAAACACTGCCAGGTTTCCATTTCTGTTTTTTAGTACTACAAAGGCAGCCCTACTGCTATAGTTTGTGAAGAGAACATAAGATATTAAAGCCAAACATTTTTGACTCAACATCTTTAACCTAACAGACCATGTTTTTATTAGACTCAAGAATATAAGGAAGAGTACTCAGTAGATCACGGCAGATCAGAACATTTAAACACATACAAAACTTGTTTAAATCTCTTTCCAATTGACAGAAGACTTAAATCTGTGCTCAGCTTTATGGACATATTTATGCTTAGTTAATTTAACCAGAACTTAAGCAAACAGCAATTATGTATAATTTGAAAACCTCTTTTTTCAAAAAAGTATTTTAGCCTGCTTTTTTAGCTGAGTTGTTTTACCACATTTGAAGTATAAAAATGATGCACTGTATATACACACAGACTGGTCTCTCAAAATGACATAGCCCAGAGAAATTCCTATGCCATTTCTGCATTTTCCCCATATTCTGCATTCCAAGGTTAGGTCAGGGAGCATGATTTCCTGACTTGACTTTCAGTCTTTTTTATATTTGATCTTCAAAGTGACTGCAGGACATTTTCATTTTGCCCCA
Source organism: Coracopsis vasa (assembly GCA_026283785.1). Classification (NCBI taxonomy): domain Eukaryota; kingdom Metazoa; phylum Chordata; class Aves; order Psittaciformes; family Psittacidae; genus Coracopsis; species Coracopsis vasa. The sequence goes on from JANHGB010019701.1 coordinate 13,814, forward strand.
TCCGCCTTCTCCCACTTTTTGCTAGCTAGCCTTGCTCAATTCTTCTCTTTAGTAAACCAAGTGAAGATAGTATGAATCAGAAAACTCAGATTAAGTCAGTGGATTTATCTTGACTACAGACCAAAGCATCTACTTAATTTTTATTAATGTATAAAAAATTATAAGCCTGAATGATTTTTAAATAGTGCTATGAGACTACTGAGCACCAGCCTTAGCTACAACACAGATATTTGGGCAAGCAGTGATGCTTTTATTTTAATACACCCCCCCCCGCCCAGATACACACTATTAAGGGAAGAGAGAAAAATAACCCTATTAGTCTTTAGAAAAGAACGCATGGCAAATTAATTGTAGATTTTTAAATAAATACTGTAAGCCACTGCTTGAATTAAGGAGGGTTGTATTGTTGGTTTTTTTTTCCTTACATATTCCACAACTACACTATTCAGTTACCTCTGAATTATAAACCTGTTTCTTCATTAATGCAAAAAATACAGAAGTAAGAAATTGTAAGATTTTTCAAAGCTGTCTGCTGTAAGTTTTTGTGGCTCTGCGAGAGCTTTCTGCTGATGTGCTGAGCTATCTCACTCTGTGAAGTTACAATTAAATTCTCTTCCCTTCGTGCAGTTTTGAACAAGCCAGTGACGTGACCAGACTTCTGTCACTAAGCTTTTCTTATAAAACACATGAGGGTTATCCTTTTCTGTTTAAAACAGACTTAGGACAATTATTGCACATTCATGGAACAAGAAAAACACGTGTTACCATGCAGTAAAAAACTCTTCTACCCTTCACCATTAGGACTAAGAAAAGTAACACAATGAGAAGCTCCCTGAAAGCTACACATAAATACCAAAGCTATGTGAAACACACAAACTTCATGTCTCTAGTGTCAGAGACGCTGGATCTCTATCTTTTTTGCTTTAGTTCTCCAGGAGGGGGTTGGAAAATCATGACAGAAAAATGCTGTAACAAAACTTGTTTGTAGCATGGTCAGAAGAGAATAGATTCTCTCTTCCCTAATCCTCTCTTCCCCCAAATCATAACCCTAATCAAAATATCGGACTGACAGCTTTCACAAAGGCAGAACAGATGCACAATAATGAATTTCAAATCTCCTAGGAAGCACAACACAAATGAAGTAGGCCAAAAATAGAAAGTCAGGCCATAAAGGTATCACGAGAGATGGTTATTGCTCACATTCACAGCAATATTTCCCCAGATTCTGTAAAGAACTGAAGTTACTGGAACACAAGCAGTGGCCTATTATATTAAAATTAACTAAGTGAGAACGGGTTTAGTGACTTGCATGGCCAATATGAAAGCATAACTTTGGGAAACTTACTTTTCTTTTCTCAAATTCAGAGTTCCTGGAGAGAGTTTATTTTCTTTAATGTTTCTAAATGTGTCTCAACTTTGAGACTAATTTTTCACACTCATCGAAAAGCTTCTATAACATGAACCACCTCCAGACAGATACAGGAAGGCATATACTGGCTTTTTATTCCTTCCTTCTCTGAGAACTGCCACTTTTCCACAAAGATGAAAACGCAATTACACCATTGTAATTTTCTAATTAACATTATGGCATCTAAAGCTTTTAATAACCAAGCTGATACAGGAATGCTCAGAGAAAGGAAATAATTGCAACCTCTACAGAGCATGATAAACAGTAATATGATCATAAGTTCTTACTTCAAATCAGCAGAAAAGCTTTGGCATTCGCTTAAACCCAAAGTATAATAAATTGAAAAGCCCTCTCACTCCATTAGTTCATCTAAACAAAACATGTTAAATTAGGATTTTGTATTAACTGTTCTTCTGAATTCAACATTTATTTCTAAATGGAACAACATCCATGAACCAGCACAAATAATGCAATCATTGTTTACATGATATTTTAATAGAGAAAGCCAAGGTATTAACAGTCTTTTGTGACAGTAAGGATTTAATGCAGTTCCTTCTAAGAACTATTTTTTTCTTCCAATAAAATGTAAGCATAAATAAGAAATCCCTTACGAATAAACTACTGAAGAGATTTCAGCTCCTCATCCCAAAGCATTCTTGCTCTCAAGTCTGACAGCATTTTATAGGGAAGATACAGAGCTTCTCTTTGAGTAAAAAGGAAAGAATGCCAATAATTAGCCACCCAGGAGGCATTTGTTTCACAATATTTTTGTTACTCCATGGCTTCCATTGTGATAGGATTTGTTAAGACTTACAAGCAGGCTTGGAATATAGCTTCTAATTCAACAATGCTGGCTTGCCATAAGTAACCCTCATTTGTTTGTCAGAAATCATCAAGGTTATGTTTTCCTCGTCACTTTCAATGGTCACAGAAAAGCTAGGATTTTATTTGCGGTGTACTCCAGAAATATGAGCTAAAAACAACAGCATTACATAATGGTGTTCTCACTTCCATTTAAAGGGACAAAATTTGTTTTACTGTTTTTAAAAGCAGAATAGAATACTCCTGGCCTACTTAATACTGGCAGACACCAGTAACTCAGTAAAACAGTAATTCTGAAAGTTGATTTTAAAAAGACCTAAATATCATAACCTCAGATGCAAAAATCTCTGGAAAATACAAATTACAGAACTACAGGAATATGTGAAATAACAGTGGTGAATATAAGTGCTTTCTTTCTGGAACATTTAAAAAAATTCTCAGAACCAAAACAGATAAAAGGTTCTCTGCAAGGACTATTATCATGTTTTTACTGTATTCAGGGTCACAGGCTGGAAACAGAGAACACTGACATCAAAGCATGAAAAAGCCAAGCTATAGCCTACTGAAAAAAACATGGTAAAATTTTCATACAAAAGTTTATGTTTCTAAACTAGGACAGGATTTTTACTTAAACAAAGAAAACCTAGCCCTTTTGTTAACATTCTCAACAGGAAAGGCAGAGATGGAGCAGATAAAACAACCACATCAACCTATCCTGAATTAGGTAGGTGCTTTCTCCATTGCCACCATATTAATGTGACAATGCAAAAATGCCACAGGAAAGTTTCTTGCCTTTTTTCTTAGCAGGTATTGATGTGGAAGCATCAGCAGATATATACATAGACATACATGTGTGTGTGTATATATATATTTAAGTTTATTGATTTAGCTGAATTGCCTACATAATACTCAAACATTTTAGTATATGAATGTTCTGAAACAAATCACTTCTTGGATTTGCACAATTTGATTTGGATCAAGTGCTTTAAAGAACACAAATCTGTCTTCTGTCATTATCAGATAGCATCCCCATACTTTCTCAAATAAAGATGATACTACACTATAAACAAAGGCAAGGCTTTGACATCTACCAAATTAATGGCTTAAAAACCCAGACCACCAAAAAGAGACAAAGAATGCAGAACTGATATAGACTCCAGAAAGCAAGTAGAAGAAAATATTCCATCTATAAATCAAATGTAATTACACTTAAATATTTGGAAAAGGATAATTTATCCATTTTTTCAGTTTTAATCTACATATACTACTTCTAATCATTATCAAAAAAATCTCTGTAACCACACATCTAAATTAACGTTGGTTTGTTGTTATTTTTTTTTAAACCACACATTAACATAAATAAGTCTCTAAGCAATGCTACAATTGCACACAGGAAGTCCAATCCTCTATTCACATTAAGGCATCCTTCCAGTTCTCAACAAGTAGCAGCACCTCAACAGAGTAAAAGGATAATGGACAGAACAGTTTTAATAAGAGTACATTGCTATCATACTGTCCATATACCAATTTAGGAGGAAACCACATGAAAATTTCACATCTGCCAAACACCAACACTTCAGAGGTACATAATAGCATTTTTTTCCAAACAGTGGAAGACATACAGAAGTATGCTTCTAAATTTCCACTCCACACCCTCATTCTTAATTAAAAATAATACTTTAATTTGAAATGACTCCAGTCAAGAACAAGCAAAAAAGTCTTTTTTTATATATTGGAGTTAGAGAAAATTCTCACAAAGTCATTCACCTCAAACAGACAAAAAACGTAAAAAGAAAAAATGTTCAGACTTTTTTTCCTACCACATAATGAATCTGGTCAATTGATAGGCAAATCAGATTCTCTAAAATAAGATTATTTGGAAGCCCCAGATAATTTATTAGCCATTCCTCCAAAGTCACACAGACTTGCTGAGTTTGACCTGAGGAGTTGTGGTCAATGGTGGCTGGCTAGGAAACTCCTTACACTCCTGTCCTACAAGCCAAACCACCTGCATGCAAAGGTGGCAGCTGGCACGCCCAGAGCGGTCACGGCTTTGCTCAGGTTCAGTGGAGCTCCATGTACCGTCTGCCTCATATCCCCACCCTGTTGGCTGAGAGGGGAGATAGTTCAGGGGAAAATTGAACCTGGCTTAGGATAGTCCATAAAGATCAAGAACCTTAGTTCTGATAGATCTGGAAAGCTGAGAGTCAGGAAAGAAGTTTATAATTAACTAGGGGAAAAGTGGAAGCAAAAGAGGAAAAAGCAGGTAATGATCAGAAACACAAAGGGACTCACCCTAAGCTAGGGTACACTCGCATGACCATAGAGTGCGGGCTTAAGAAAACTTAGAATGGATTTGTTAATTAAACATGAATTATCATCTGGCTAGGAGCAAACAGTGCCAGCAGTTCCGAAATTGTGCTAATTTTCAACAAGCACCAGCACTTCAGTAACAGCAACAATTGTGAGCAGATACTTGGACCCAAGAAACAGATTTTTAGAAGTCTGGGAAAGCTTAACTCACAATGTTAGCAGAAGAAATGGCAAGGAGCTGAGCCATTTGGAGCACGGCTCTACCACTTGACTTAGGAGAGAAGTACAGGTCACATCTTTTCATTCCCCTGCAGTTAGAAAATGCAGTTTAAAAGATAAAAATCAAAAAGACAAAATGAAAAAGTGGATACACTGTACAGATAAAAATGAAAAAGTGGATCTCAGTGAGAGGAAAATAAGAAAACAAAAAACCTTTAAGTAACTGATCAGCATGAACCACACTTAAAGAACTCTCCAGGAGATCAGCATTTTCTAACTTCTGAGATTATATAAAGAAATATTAATCCATATGTCACCAACAATGTCACATTTATCAGAAAACAAAAACCCAATAATGATCAGAACATTTAAAAGAGTGGTTTCACAGGTAGAGCAGAAAAATGTGCATCTTTAGCACTTCACCACCATACACAGCATACAGGGTTTTCTGAACTTTTTCTTCAAATTTTAAGGCTGCAGAAGTACTATGGTGATGTGGAAAACTAGTTTAAAAACCTTTCTACAGGCATCTACTTTTGTAACTACCAAATCACATGAGCATTATTGAACTTCTGTTCAAAGTTCTGCTCTCGTCACATCCCACAGAGGTTTGAAGTTCTACTGAATCCCACACAATCTCAACAGAAGAGCTGAAGTTACTACAGTAGCATCCTATTCGTATACTATGACTATTCCCTTAAATCTTCTGAAGATATTTTAAAATACTGACAGCATGGACAGAAGTTGAAATAACAGTTTGAGGATTTGCTTTTTTAAATTTTATTTAAATAATATCCCACATAGGCTTCCAGAAATGTTAGCCCAACATTTTAGCTTACAGAAATGCGACCTCTGAAATGAAATACTTACATAACTGGTTTTATAACAAGAAGATTATTCCTTTAACAGCAGCAGAAGCTATAGACTTGTCAAATCCTTTTCCCCAATATAGCCATAGGAGTTCTGGAATAGGGTATGACACCAGGAGCAAGAGAGACATGTAACAGTGTCAGGAATGACACTGCAGTGGGAGGAGGGAATCCCTCACCCTTGAACGAGCACAGATCCTCAGAAGGGAAAATGCAGCCTTCCTGGACCAAACAGAAGGGAAATGTCTGAATCATCAGAGCACCCTTTTTCCCTACCAGGGAGTTTGTCCTTCAAGGTAGAATGCATGAAAAAAACTTCATGAACTGGAAAAACAACTGGAAAGAAAGAGTAGTTTTATGCACTGCAGGACAAGCAAACACCCTTCCAAGGATGTAGCAGAAGACAGAAGGATACTCACAGGATGCAGGGGGGTCACCTCATGCCACCAGCCACACTGACATGCAATCATGCCACGACATTCACAGAAATAATTTGAAAACTTCTGAACATGTCAGACTTGAACTTCAAATGCAAAAGGAGACATTGAAAACAAATCAGAAATATATTTAGGTCAAGATAAAAAGCAATCACACTAATTTTTCGTGTATAAGAGAAATACAAGCTTTGGCAAGTGCCTTTGCACTACTGGAGCAGCCAATTCTTGCATTGCATATCATGGATTTACAACCTTAAACATGTAATGTAGGTAACCAAAAAATGATAGGCTGAGAAAGTTGGGGCTGTTCAGCCTGGACAAGAAAAGGATGCGTGGAGACCTCATAGCAGCCTCCCGGTATCAGAAGGCGGCCTATAAGGATGCTGGGGCAGAACTTTTCATTAGGGACTGTAGTGATAGGACAAGGCGTAACAGGTTAAAACTTAAACAGGGGAAGTTTACACTGGATATAAGGAAGAAGTTCTTCACTGTGAGGTTGGTGAGGCACTGGAATGGGCTGCCCGGGGAAGCTGTGAATGCTCCATCCCTGGTGGTGGTCAAGGCCAGGTTGGATAGAGCCTTGGGTGACATGGTTTAGTGTGAGGCGCTCCTGCCCATGGCAGGGGGGTTGTAACTGAATGATCTTAAAGTCCTTTCCAATTGTTAACTATTCTATGATTCTATGCTCTGCAAGGGTATTTCACATCCAACCAAATGAGAGCTGTGAACTCCGCATCAGAGATTAAAACCACACTTTAGTACTAAACCTTGTGATAATTTCATAAAGACACAAAGAATTTAGCATGTCTAAAAATACAGTAATTATTCCTAAACAGGAAAGTTTAAAAACGACACGTGTACAGTTAAGTAGACATCAGTAAAATCTGAAGTTTTCCCATAATCAATAAACTTTTTCAGTTTCTTTGCAACACAAGAAGTAAATATTTCTTTTAAACTTTCACAGTGCACAGCGGAAATAGATGGCTGTAAAATAGGTTTCAACATTGAAAATTTCATGTCTCATACAGAGATACCACAAAGACAGGAATCAAATTATTTAATTAACAGCAATTTGTTCTACAACAGCTTAAAATATAGATGAGACAGACAATTATGCAGCTGCTAAACAGAACAACTCATTGAATAATTTAATTGGATTATTAATTTTCTATTTTTGATGTAATATATTTGTATGACAAATTTGTGATTTATTCTCAAGGTAGAAAATAATGTTGTGATTTGGGTGCACTTTTCTAAAATTAGTACTTTGCTTCTAGCTGGAAGTGTTTTATAAACACTCAGCTTACGACTATTTTCAAGTACTAGGAAGGGCAAACCAACCATAGTACGTAAGTGGGGATCGATATGCATGCTGCTTTCAAATACTTCTTGGAAAAAAAAAAGAACAAAACCTAGGGAGGTTTTGAGTGGGATGTGCCCATACTTCAATTCTATTATACAAGGACAAGAAAACATAAGACAACCTCTCATTCATGTAGGACAAATAGCTGTGCCAAAAGCACAAATTATGCCTAATTACAGGGTATAACTCTGTCATCTTTCTTTTTATAACCTAGCCGTTTACACACTTTGATTTTTGACTTCCATTTGGGTTTATTAACATCAAAGCTTTGTCATCACTTATCTGTTTCTACAGACTTTTTTACCTGAGGCAATAAATAAAAACTTCTTTGCATTTCAGCTTTTCGGATGCAAGGAAGGTTTAGTCCACATTGTTCTTATGATGCCTCATGCTTATTAAAATTTTGTATGTTGTTGTAAAGTTTATTGCCCTTGGCATACTAATCTTAAATGTACTATAATTAAACCTACTCTCATTGCATATAAATGCATTAGCACTATCCTATGATAAATTTTATTCTTACTGTTAAGGCTATTTTTCATGTAATTACACTGTCTTGCATAAAAGTGTAACAGACAATTTAGTCTAATGCATTGTTTAGCTTTTTGTCAAACATAAATTGGCAATGAATTTTTAATTAAGCTATACAGGGCTTCTTATATATATATATACATAGATAGATTACAGTAAAAACCTCCACATAGATGACCATCCTCGAAGAAACGGAGAAAGTAAAGTTAGTGTTGAAGATATCCCTCTCAAATTTAAATCAGATAAAAGTGAGGGAAAGACTTTTGCCTGAAAGCTATGATTATTCAAACACATTGTCTAAAACTAATCTGAAGACATCAACTGCCAGAATGGAAATTTCTGTGAAAGCATTAAAAAGGTATTTAAAAATAAAATGTCTCTTGAATCAAATAAATTATGGTTGAAACAAGAGACAAATTTCTTAGTTTGACTGGCCAATATGAATAAGAATCCTCCTGAAAGAAAGACGATTTCTATAGTTTGGAGCAATTTTTTTTTAACCGCTCCCCCAGAGAAGAAAAGATTTCCTTTCCTTCTTAAAGAAGGTGAATTCAGGAAGGGGCCATGCAAATGTAACTGCTGGTGTTATCTTGCCCCAACTTGAATACATCTGTTCCAGGCAGCCATTCAGTTGGAAACATTTAGAAAAATACAGTGTAAGGAAACAATTTCAAAAAAAGGCATTTCCACCTTCCTCTCAAAAGTGGGGGAAGCTATAGCTACACATGACTTTAACAAGCTCTTCAAAGTCCACCTTTTCATTTTGAGAGCAATTCATTGACAACTTATCAGCAAAAACACTAATTCAAACGATTTTACATTTACTAAACACACATTTCTCTGCATTAATTATGAAAATGTCACAAAAAAGACAGACTTACAAAAGCCTTCACATAAAGTAAAAATACATGACAGCTACCGCTTTGTTTCTGTTTGCAGGGTCAACTGTTTTATCAAAGAGAAATAAAACTAGCTTGACATTATTTATTCTTGATAAGCCCATGCTGGCAATTATTCATCTCTTCATAACTTTGCACATAAATATACATAAATAAAAAAGATTTGAAAAACTTTTTTCTGGGGGGAATGGACACATGTCAATATTAAGATGACCGAACTCTCTCCTTAACTCCTCTCCCCCCTTTGACAACTGGTACATTTATCCTCTCCAGTCCTCCACTATTTAATCCATCCTGCACCATTTCTCAAAGATAAAGCTGCTATTAGATGGCTTAAGAGGTGATCTGGTTAACTCAAGTAGCAAATGTTGGCAGCACTGCCCCCAGATGAGTTAATATGGCTTTATCCTTCTTTCTCATATTTCCTACCTAGGCACCAACTGGAAAAAAAATCTCAAGAAAGGGAATTTGGAAGCAAGGACTCTTCCAAGGAACAGTCTATCTGCCTCCATACCCCAAATAAAACCACTGTTAAAATAGTGCATTAGTCTGAAGTCATCTAAACACAGTTTGTTTCTTGGGTTTTGTCATGTGTCTCACCTGCACCTATATTTTTAATGACCTTTTTTTCCACTTAAGCATCTTCTGAAAATCATAAAGTGGTGAGATAAATGCAACGGGATTGTAACCACCTGCACCATTTTTCCCACTGAAGTTCCAGCACTAGGAGCGTACAATCAGGCCGCAGGGGCATTCAGATACAGACAACTGTGGTAGGAGCATATTGAGATCTGAACTTTCAAGGTGCTAACACATACAGAGCCCTTCTGCTTTTTCTATCATATCTTACTGTATTTTTCTAGCTAAAATTGAGACAGAAATTTTCACTTCAGCTTTAGTCACGTGTTTCAACATTATAAATATCTAACACCAGCATTTTCATTGTCTATACACAGAAGGATACTTAAATACTTTAAATCCATAAAGCTTAATTCGCTTGACTTCTAGCATGTCTCACTATCTCCTCTGACATTCTATGTATCAAGCTCCTGTTTTAGACTTCTGTTTTTTAAGGTGCTTATATTTTGCCTTACATTTGGAGTCCTTTCCTGGAAGTTTCTTTTTCTTGTTTTGTATTAAAGTTCCAATTATTTTCTGTGCTTCCTCCATAACTGAGATCCTATGCTCTTAAAGCACTGTTTTAAGTTCTCAAAGTTTGTGTTTTAATTTGAAACTAAATCAAACAAAAACTCATTTTTTATTTTATTATTTCCCATTCAAACTTGTTTTTATATCTATATCCTACTGGTCAAGATTCTACAGTGTCCTCAGTGAACAAGATCTAGTCTACAATTAGCATGTTCCTTTGTAGGCACACAGCCATGCTGTGAAAATACATGGCAGCTGTTAACAGCTAGGAACACTCAGGCTTTACCATTATTATTAGCATTTGTTTGCCAGCTTATAATTGGGGAAAATGATTCTATTGTGATTTCTGTTAGTATCTCTTTCTCAAAGATATATTTCCATTAAAATCCAAATCAAATTCTGAAGCTCCTTTTAATGCTGTCGGGGATGAGCTGAGCTATTACTGTGATCAGGAGAACAAAGAATGTATTGAGAGAAAAATACATTAAGGAACTATGACTTTCTTGGCCTAGCAAAATGAAAGCTAAAAGAGAAAAAAATGTTCCATATAAAAATATGAAGTAGTAAAGGAAAGGTATAAATTATTTAAAAGAATTATAATAATTTTTTAAAAAAGATGTAACGACAAAAAACTGACCTCAAATAAAGGTAGCTTAAAGAGAAGATAGCCCCAAACAACATGAAAATCTGGAACAGTCTTCCAATTAGAAGACTAGGAAAACAAAAGCTACAAGCCATAATGAGTTATAGTCAAGGTTGACCCATTTGTGACTTGAGTTACATAAGATATGCTTACCTACTAGTGAAGGGGTTTAGATCTGAGGTCCCAAAGGACCCTACCCAGCTTACAGGTTCCTAAAGATCTACTGATCTTTCAAAATTGTTTTGCTTTTTCTGCCATTCCCTTTCCCCAGTTTGTGCCCCATATACAAGACAGAAATTACCATGTACCATTAGCATCTCTTACTTTACCTGATGCAGGAGTTCTATTTTCTTAACTTTGCTTTGGTCAATGGATATTGCAGGTCCCTCTTCTGAAACGGATACAGTGCCCTTTCATTAAAATCACAGACATTCTCTCTGCAAACAGGTGTTTCAGCTAAAGCAGGCTATTTTCCTTCCTTCTTTTCCACTGTTCATTACTGTTTTATCACTAGTGACATGCGCTAATGCAGTTAATTTTGCCTGAAGCAGGATGGGAAATGCTCACACAGTTTGGCTGCAGGGAAACCAATCACCAGCTGAAGAATGGTGAAAAAATTATTAGAGGTGGTCAAATTTCCAACAAACTTAGTACAGAAGAGAAATTCTGCCCATTAAGCAAGTCTTACCTACCTAATGCTTCTATATTTTCTTTGCTTTCTTCTTGTCTCCTACTCTCATTTTTTTTCTTTGCAGCTATATTCTCATTTGTTTTACTTCTTCCTCCAGGGTACAGAGATCAGGCAATGAAATCTCTATGTCACTCTCTCAAACTCTGAACTTCTCCCTTGCTCTTAACTTATATTGGACCTTCTCTGTCCCAGAATACATAAGAAATTTGCCTCAGGACTTTTATATGGAACACATCCATCAGAGTAATCTTCCTCCAGCTGCTTTCCAGTAAGAAAGAGCCCCAAATCTTCATCATCACCACCAATGACTTGCTGATTTTGTTGGAACTTTACCCTCCTTCTCTAAGATATAAGAAGGCAGAAAGGCTTCAGAACATCTGCCTCTGACCACTGTCCATGGTTTGCCCTAGACTCGCTTCATTACTTCAGCAGAGATTTGACAGTGTCATCTGTCACTACAAAAGGTAACTAAGAGAATTCCAACCCACATGTATAGTACAATGCTTTTTTAAATCTTGTACCCATGTATACTATAATCATTCTACACAAACACTATATATTTCTGATTTTAAGTTTTAGATCCATTTACTTCTTTGTATCTCACATTGAAAAGTTTCCTGGCCAGGATTTGACAGTTTGATTCAGGGCTTATCATAGATATTTTGCTGAACATTATAAATTCACATTTTCTGCCAACAGGAATTAAACAAGAACAATCCTGACTAAGAGAATAGATACCCACGTTGCCTTCACACATGAGCTCATGAAACCACAAACACTTGAGTTTCATTTTGGAACTCATTTAAAAAAAAAAACAAAAACAGGTAAGGTTCAAAGATGAGCTACAAGAATGATTCAATCTTGTAAAACACATCTAGAGCTAAATCTGTTTCTCCCATCTAAAAAGATCAGAGAGCAATTTATTTTAGTGTTGTTTCCTACCTAGGAAAATATTAAAGCGTCTTTGTTTTGATATGTTCAATCTACAGGCGTAACAAGACTAAACAAGAAGATGCAGGTTTCAGACTGGGGAGGTAGCATAAACAACAACAGTAAACAGGTGAACCAATGATCACAGAATAGTTAGGGTTGGAAGGGATCTTAAAGATCATCTTATCTAAGAGCAATGAAGATGGCTTTCTCAGGTTCTACAACAAGCAAGTAAAACCCAAGGTGTTTACAATGGCAACACAGACCTTGCTCTGCTCTTTCATGCCTTGCAGAAAAAAAATAAGTCAGGTAACACTGGAAAAGATCACCACTGCAACTGGTTTAAGCGCTAAAATTCCTGTAAGTCTAGAAGGCTAAGGCACGCTAGCTGCCCAGGACCAAGAGCCTGAAACATCAAGCTCCATGGACATGAGCCAATTGCTGTACCCAACGCTGACGTTAGATGTACGGTGTCACAGAGAGCCCGAAGGCTGAACACACACAGCTGGAACCACATCAGGCAGCTGCCTTAAGCTGTAAACTACCTTACATGGGAGGATGCCCCTCTCCCTCTCACAAACAGCGAATGAGGGATTTTTTTTTGTGATAAAAATCACTGCTACCTTCTTTGCGAGGACTTAAATACAGCCAGACACTCTATGTCCTTGTGTATATGCACACACACAAACACAAGCATACTTACACAGACAGCTATATATAAACAGCATTCTGATAACTGGAAAATAATGGTACTGGTATAAACAAGCAGCTTATAAACTACATAGTGTTAAGTACTGTTTTTGTGCATGTGGGTTTTTTTCTTCCTATGATGGAAAATTAAAACCCCTAAAATATCTACCTGCCTTCTAATTACCCCCTGAGACAGAGCAGTAAAATTTTATTAGAAATAAAAATTGTAGAATAAAGTACAGAATGAGAGAGGTTATATTGATACTGTTTCTTTATAACTGACATTTGGCAAAACATCACTTGAATTTTAAATGGACTGTATATTGCTTTGGCATACACAGACAAGCAAACTTCATTCCCTTTTGTTCAAGGGAAACAGGAATTTTGTATTCCCAGACAATCTGTGTTTGAGCATATTTCAAGCTTAGAACCAACCACCAGCGAACACACAATCCCACATAAACCACCAACCTGGAGATCTGCCTGTATAGCTTCCTTGTATCATCTCTTCACTGTAGGACCAGGCAACTTGTAATTTTAACTGCTACAAAACTGCTGTAAACCTAACATCCCAAACTGTAGACTTACATATCATTTTCTCCGAAGATACATACGCTAAAAATAACAAATGGGCAAGACAATATATTTGAATTGTTACTTTTGTTGAGTCATCTGTTCACAACAGATGAGAGTCTGGAAAACAACCACAATAACAATGACAGACAATATATTTAAGGACCATAAAATATTACATGATATTGCATAGAAAATACTAAACTGTAGTTTCTTTCTTTTGACTTATAACAATGGGAGTGCACCTGTTAATGTTATTCATTCTCATTTGATTAAACCATTGCCATTGTTAAGAGGGAACACTTTTTTTTGTTGTTGTTGTCACTGCAACAAAACACTGTATAGCACAAGAGGGGTAACAGAAAAGAAAAGAATCTGTAGGTGGCATTCTTGGTTAAAGAATGTGACTAGAAATGGAAATGTCTGAAATTTCACATGTCATAACCCTTACAACAGCACTGTAAATTCAGTGAGGTTCATCAACATGGATAATTTTGGCAAAAAAATAAGCTCCACATTAGACTGCAATAAGATCAAGGGAGTTTAAGAGACATGAATTTTCTAATGCCTTTCCCTGCCCCCAAGCTAGGGCTAACTATATACCAAGCAAAAAAAAAAAGTTTCTAACAGCTGAAAACCAATGTAAGTAAACTCAATGTAAATTAACCTTGGAGGATGGAAGGAAGTTATGCATAAAACCAGACAGAAATAAAAAAGAGGAAAGAAAAGGAGACGTTCAGTGATTTGAAAGGACAAAGAGAACGTTTGCTAGTGGCCACCAGTAATATAAACTGCTAAACAATGCACCCAAGGACCAATTTTAACTAAAAAAACCCAAACAAACAAACAAAAAAAACCAAAAACAAAACAAAAAAAAAATCCCACAACACAACAAAAAAAAATGCAAGTAGGAAATGCAATTCTTTTTTTCACTCCTTTATTTAAATGGAATAGACAAGTAATGCACTATGAAGGTTGTACACTGCCAACTAGCCAGGATCCACTGAGGTATGCTACTCTCAAACTGACCAGGACTACTGCAGCACAGCTATGCAGACATCAAGAGCAGACTGCTTCACAAACTGTGTTTCCTTTCCCCACTACTGATCAAATGACCCCATAGTTGAAAACCAAACAATTATTACAAGACATATTTGGATTTGAAGAGCTTCAGGATTTATTCACCAACAAACTATAGTTTGCTGCAGCAGAAGCATCATAGCTTTGGCATTCAACAAAATGGTGCAAGCAACAGCCTGCCTTTAAATACCACTGACAAAAGAAAAAAAATCCAGGCAAATTAAGAAGAAATTGTACAGGATCATGTGCAGTCCTGGAGAGGCAAGATTGAGTATTTCCTTTCCTTCACAAGTTATGCCTTGGAAAGTGACTGATAATCATCAAATGCCAGACCAAGGAGTGCCACTGAAAGGCATAATGAGAGCAACACAAAAACCATGCTTCAGGACACAGAAAAGACACTTCACAAGATAAAAAAGAGAATATATGTGATGAAAAAAACAAAAATTTGCAAAAGTACTAAGACTGCTGTGTACTGAAGTAATGCCAGGTAAGTCTACAGATGGGTCTACATACAATGATAGATAAATTCTTTTAATAGAAAAGCTGTTTAAAGGCATTCATTAATATAATAATTTTCTAGCATATTGGTGGCTCTAATCCCTATGAGGTTGTGGGTTTGTTTTAAATATAGATGGTGATAAACTAGGGAAAAGATGAAATCTTAGCCACAGGGTATCACTTTCAACATTATAGTAGTTTCTTAAGAAAATGAGAAAAATGCTCACAGAAATTTATGGAGGAAGACCATTCATTAGACATTAAACAATTGCTGACATGAACATTATACTCCACAGAGAAAGCTCAAATTCTAAGACACCCTTAAGACTGTATTACCTGAGGCCCAGCACAGCCTGACAAACTAAATCAGTACCCTCAGTGTAATATGCTCACTGCTATCCCTTTTCCTAGGAATCCCTTGGATGCAGGAAGGCAGGAGATCATGGGCCACATACATTTTCAAATAGGATTAGAATTTATAATATATCCTTGCTCACCTGACAACACAGAAATGATCATTTTTGCTTCCCTTACAAATGCTTGTATACTAGCAAGGCTACAGCTTAGATGAGAAAGCTTTCTGTTTAGGTTGGGTTAACATGACTTTAACAAAGGACAACGTGAACTATACTGTACTGCAGTTAACTGCAATACTTCTTGACTTTGAAATCTTTATCAAATTTAAGACTTATTTGAGCATTTCTGTTGAAATTACCACAAAGTAAGAATAATACTTATGCTCTTGGGAACTAGCAAAATCCTGGCAGTGTAGAGCCTAACTGAAACCTATTACCTGCCTTTAAAGAGAACATGTTGTCTATTGTGCTTTCAAAATTCATGACTGGAGCCAAAATTGGCAACTGCTGCCTACAGCTTACGGCTGGACAAAAGATCCTTTAACCCATATAAAGAAAGAGAAGAGTTTTTCAGCACAGCATACAGTACTCTACAATTACAATGCAGCTGTTTCTTAGTTTGTTAAAAGCAATTAAAGTTAATTCAAACTTCCCCCAAGTGTATCTTTTGCTGAAGGTTCTCAGCAGGACTAAACAGTCATGCTGTGGTGATAAACATGCTACTGGTCCTGCGCCACCAATGAGCCAGTTTAAACTTCACTTCTGCATCTCGTGATTGGTTTGCAATTTTGGGATCATAATCACAACCTCAAGAAATCCATCATTTTCTCTACGTTATGTAGAGAACACAAGAAGTGACCCTGTCTTGCAATGACAATTTGCATTACTTCCTGTTCTAAGAAAACTGCTGAAGACAGGATGAGATGACTAAGCATGTCATTATGTTCAACCAACCTGTATGGGACAAGTATATTCACAAACAGAAAGGAATGCTGCATAAATACCTGCTGTTGCATATTTCTACAATCAGTTGTGCTAGATTTCAGAAAAATTTCTACCGTCACAGCTCCATTATTTCTTACAAACAGGATTCATTATGAAAGATAACACTTCTGTTACAAAGCAGCTTTTTATTTAACTTCGTGCTTGTAATTATTCACTTCAGGTACTTTGAACTGTGTTCAACTGCAAATACAGAATTTTGATAAAACATTCAAGTATGTTTCTATTTTGACTTATACCTGAAGCATTTCAGAAAGATCTTAATAAATGTCGTGGATAACAAATGCTCAAAACCAATAGGAGATGGTTCATGACATAATCAGCTGCTAAATGCTGACGCTTTATGCTGTAGAAACAAAACATTTTTTCATTTAGGTGAAATCTGGAGATGCTCATTGAAAAGGAAAAACAAGCAAACAAACAACCTTCATTAGGGACTGTAGTGATAGGACAAGGCGTAACGGGTTAAAACTTAAACAGGGGAAGTTTACACTGGATATAACAAAGAAGTTCTTTACTGTAAGGGTGGTGAGGCACTGGAATGGGCTGCCCAGGGACGTTGTGAATGCTACATCCCTGGTGGTGTTCAAGGCCAGGTTGGAGGGAGCCTTGGGTGACAT